>JAIKVE010000080.1:0-33416 GCA_024679115.1 Phytophthora pistaciae | reverse complement strand
GCGATCTCGCGTGTACCAACGCCTGACAGACGCGGCCGAAACCAGAGTTGAAGCTAGCGGCACCGCCCGGCAAATGCGCCCTACAATAGTAGTGTTCTGGTGTGTGTGGTAGCACCAGAGTCCCCAACGAGTGAGGCATCCGATATAGCGCGACAGCACGAGGGCAGCATCCGATATAGCGGGAGGGCGGTCGTTTTGGCCGATTTAAAACGGCAATTCCGACCTGCTTGATCAGCTCGACCGAGGTTTAGCAAGCTAAATCGTACCTCCACCTGGAGTCCCTCGGCTTTATCTCTGAGCTGCAAATTATATCCGACCCGATATATCCTACTTCTGAGCATCGGAATTGCCACAATTTTTGCAAGGCACAATATATTTACGTGTATATGTATTAATACCTATCCTTTTTGAGAAAAAAGAGAAACTAAAACCAAACGAACACTGCTTGGCAAGTAACCAACTTTTAGATAGACATTGTGTAGTAATAGAGTTTTTTGTAACCCTCAAATTTCGAAAGCTATCATAGTACATTACCGGCCACTCGAACACGGGGGTCCTGACGCTTTGGCCTCAGTTTGGAATTCATGGTTACCACTCGACTTTGCTGTCGAGACCTACATAAGTTTTTACAAAATCGGGTTTATTTTCATTTTGCAGGTGAGGTATATTGTGTTCATTTAACGCTGGGAGCCCTAACGATCATCAATATCCGCAGCTACCTCCATTCCTTTGTCAGGCGTGTATGTCGCCGTCACTTCTCAAGGATGACCAGTCCTCCCGCTTCGTTCAGCCGAATGGGGATGCCCAAATTGCCATTCGCTGAGATCATTAGGCACGTTGCGGAGCGCACCATCCCAACAACCCGACGGAAATTGCTCGCCTGCTAAAGTGACCTACCGGCTTGAGTTTGTGTCCATCGCTAGATGCATCCGCGGTTTTATTTGCCGCGATGACTCCAAGTGTGCACAGCACAGTAGTCCGCGAGAACTCGAGAACGCCAATACGGGCGAGCCAGACGCGGTAGCCTTGGTGGCCTCCTGCCCTCCATTTGGTTGATGATCATCTTGCTGTCGCCGACGACGTGAAGCTGACGAATGCCGACCATTTTTGCGCGTGTAAGTCCATGTAAAAGCCCCCTGTATTCAGCCGTATCGTTTGTAAGATGCGTTCGACCCGGACCTTCGAGGAAAGCAGTCGCTTGCCATAAGCCATGCTCGCAATCCACAGAGGAATGCCTACGCCCGAGCGAGGGTCTACCCGCAAAAGAACAGAACCACTTCTTCCGGGGCCTGGGTTCCCCCGGGAGCCGCCATCAAAGAAGAGAACATGATGCACATTTGTCGAAATGACCGAAGCGGGCATGGTGGTGGAAGTGTCGTTGAGCGCCCTAGCCACGAGCGTCGCCGCCATGCTTGCATCCAACGGAACCCGAGGTCCCTGAAAAATCGGGTTTACCTCATGAGCTTAAGTAATTCCTCCATATATGTATGCCTAAGAGCAGCGTAAAATCCAGAGCTGTTCCGGGCAGAGCACGGCTTTGTAGTGCACCGTTTGAAGAATGACCAACGTGTTGCATTTAAACGGATTTTTAAGCCGACACGAACTTGTTCAAGACGTTCTTCCTACTCACTACAGATACCGCACAGTTTGTTGACTGCAGAGCGCTTCTTCATCCCTGTCGAGGCTTCTTGGAAGTCAGTAGCTGCACAATGTCGCGTTTCCGCGGTCACCAACGCACAGTGAATGCTTGCTGTGTCGTTGCTCCCACGAAGCAGCCCTACGACGTCCACCTGGCCATTTGTCGGCGTTGTTACCAGTGCACGGCCGACACTAGCTACATCGCAATGATGAAACAGCACTCTCACCACCTCATTGTATGACCATTCAACGCAGCGCTCATACGGATGCATTCCATGTCCATTCCATTCAGCAAACATTCATCTCACGACTTGCGGTAGCTTTTGCGGCTTTCACCAGTCCACACACGACCACATGCGATGAACAGTGCTCAGCAAGCAGCTCAATCATCCCGACATCGTCCTTTACTTCTGTAATTTGCGTTGAACCGTAACAAAATAGATCGAGCCTTTGGGGCCCCATTCGAACAAGACTTGAACCACATCATTGCAGCACCGGTTGGTATGTAGCCAGCCGACATAACCGCTAATTTCATTTCATTTATTTCACCGTTTGAGGTATCACCGAGGCGTCAACAGCAAACTCCAACAACATGAACTGGACCAAAGCCACCCTGCCAACACGTAGGAGGAAGCGGTGAAGAGGTCGTGAGGGCGAATATGCTTATGTTCTTAAGTACGATGTTCGAATTGTGTTGAAGCTGCAGAGTTGCGCAACATAAGCCGTAAGAAAATGATAAGCATAATTTGTCATCAGAAACGCTTTCAGGTTGCAACACCCGGAATGACGACCCCGCTCCTGCTGCTGGTGCAACACGCGCTGCCGCTGCACATCCAAGCCATCCCCCACGTGGGCCAGCACATTAATGACTTCGTCCTGCCGTCGAGCATCGATGCTGCCGTGTACGACGACCTGCAGCGCGTGCTCAACGTGTTCGACGGGTTCTGCCCCTACACAGTTGGCGCCATGGACGGAGCTGCGGCCAACGGACGTCTCGACATCGTCCAGAGACTACAGGACGAGCGGAACGAGGGCTGTTCGTCCGCTGCCTTCATCGGTGCGGCGTCTAACGGTCATCTGGAAGTGCTGCGGTGGCTCTACCGATTCTACCCGGAGTTGCGGCGGGGGCTGCAGGAGCTCACGGAAGCCACGACGCATGGCCACGTCAACACTGTCCCGTTCCTGCTGAGAAGATACCGTCTGGAAGAGTCTGAGAGTAACCGATTATTCGTCATAGCAGCAGCCAACGGCCATGTTCCTGTCGTTCGTGTCTTCTGGCAGACCGCCTCCAATGTCCAAGAAGCTCTTGCAGCGGCGGCGGGCAATGGCCATGCACCAGTTGTGCGACTACTTCTTAAGGATGCTGGACTGTTCGCAAATGCGGCCTTGGAGAGAGCTCTTGTAGGCGGGCACATTGGGGTCATCGAAATACTTCTGAAGGGTTTAAACAACCTTGGGGTCCGAGTGGTGTTTAGGAAAATAGCGGCAGCCATCGGCGTGGACAAAATGCGGCTGATACTGGAGAGGTGCCAAGTTGAGGAATGCGTGCTTGCGGCGGTGTTAAAGATCGCAGCTGAAAACAGTAAAGCCGATCTCGTCCGAGTCGTGTTGGAAAAATGTCCTTCGATGGAAATAACGGGGCGAAATCTAGTGTGGGGAAGCGCTCGGTTCACCAATCCGATCCAGTCCGCAGTCGCTACCGCCATGATTGATGCGGCAGATGCTGGTCGGCTGGACATTCTCAGGATCCTGACGAAGGAAAGCGCTTCGTATGCGGGTGATACACTCTGTCATGCAGTCGCCAACCGCCAGTGGGAAGTGCAGAAGCTGCTGCTTGAATTGTGCGAGGAAAAATATTTACGGGAACCGCGAATGGCATCGGCCATCACGAGTATGCTGGAACAAGCTGCAGCGGTTGACGACTTGGCAGTTTTGCAACAAATTTTTACCAAGTGCGGCGAGGTCGATCTTGGTGATGCATTGGGAACGGTGAATAATGCCGTGGAGGTGGTCAGTCTTCTTGTAACGAAGAGCGAACCAACCAGTGTTGTGGCGGCGTTATATGAAGCGGCAACCAAGCGGAGCGCTGACACGGTACAAGCCTTGCTTGACCACTCGGACCACCAAGCGATTGAGAAGGTTCTACAAAAGACAATAGCAGCCGGGGACATCGAGATATCGACGATGTTGCTCAGCCGATGCGATCCCGGGGCGCACAAGCGCATCTTTCAAAGTGCTGCCTCTTCTGGTTGTGTTGGTGTCCTACAACTGCTACTGGATCAGATGGAACCATGCAGTATCCACCGTGCACTGAACTGTGCTGCAGCGCGGGGACATGTCAAGGTTGTCGCTAGATTGCTAGAGAAAAGCGACCCGTCGGCGATTGCATGCGCTCTGGAGCTTGCAGCTATTGACGGTCAAGTACGAGTCGTAAAGCTGCTGCGCCACCGCTGTGATTCGGCTGCCATTCGCAATGCCGTGGCAATAGCGAAACTTGTCGGCTACGACGAGGTCGTGCAGCTTCTGAGCCGCAAAAAAGCACGGTTGGCGTGATTGCGACACCGAGCAACTGAAGATTTGGGAAAAGCTACCGCGAATTCTTGACCAGCAAATCTGGACTTCCACTTTCGTTTGTTGGTTGAGGACTATCAGAGGCATTTGATTTGAACCGTGCTGCTGTGTTTGAGCCATTTTTTTTATGGCAAGTATTTCAATAATTTCTTTAAATGAGTTCGTGATCCTAACGCACTTACGCCGCTACTCCTGTGAATCACTGCATTATCCTTTACTGTGTTCACGCTGACTACGACTTCTTCACTCCAGCCGCAGTTTCTTGCTGGTCGGTGGTTGCACGACCTCGCGGTAATCAACCTCATCAGCCAACGCCAATGCACTGCTCGGACTTGCTGCATCACAGCGCCCGCGCAGCCGATTGACGGTGCCCATTTGACCTTTATCTCCTGCTAGCACGCCCAGTATTTTTCAAGTGGCTATTACGAAGTAAGGTGTTCGCTACCTCAGTGGTCATTCGAAGAGGCTCTCGTGAGCACCTATCTCATTCTGCAAAATCGCCACCGAGAAATCTGCGCTCTGCAGCCCTCATAAAAATCGCAGAAAGTGAGCTCACACGTGTTCGATACGAGGTCGATGCTTCGTCGAGGTGCTCAATCAGAGCATCACAAGCTTCCAGCTGATCACTTGACGCTGCCTGAATGAGAGCATCCAAAATATGAGTCTGTTGTGTCTTTCCAACGCACAGTTTCACCAACGAGACAGCATTCCCAGCAGCCATAGCTATCTTACATCAGAGGTTTTGGTCATTCGACCCTTTCGCGGCACAAATATCAGGAAGCAACTTGACGAGTTCGTGCTTTCCCCTTTTAACTGCTTCTTACAGTTCGGATCCAATCAAGGGCAACGAGCAGTACTGCACAAACAGCTCCACCATTCTGATATCAACTCTTGCCACCGCTAATTGGAATGAGCTATGGATGTGGTATGTCCTGACGAAGCAGTTGCCGGGCCTCACAGGAGGTCTCACTCGCACTCTGCACCAATCGAGCAAGAGCTCATCCATGTCATAGTGGTGGCCATCAGCCCCCTCTGAAAGCACCCGCCCGGTCCTATATTCATCCACGTCACACCTTTTCAACTTCAAAATGGCAAATTGCTAGTTCAAAGTGACAAAACGTAAGTTCAAACTGTCACGAATAGAGACGAGACCGTCCCACAATCTTATACGAGCACGATTGGTTGATACAGTTCACTCTCAGCCAATAGATATTAGACATTCTGTATTTCTATATATCTCTATAGTACATACAGGCTTAAGTATCTGTTTACAAAGTATTGTCGTTTTGATTTTACATTTTGACGTATTGAGTTTTCTTTTTGCCATTTTGAAGTTGAAAAGGTGTAGTCCGACCATATTTTGCTGCAGCACACAGCGCTCGACCAGTGCCGTCCTCGTCGCATCTCGGTATTAAGAACTCGACCGCAGCGGCGTGACCTCGCACTGCAGCTACGTGCAATGCCTCCGCGAGCCTGAAAAAGCACCCGGTATCCCCACCTCAAGGTGACCACACGCAGCAAGTTTCACGTACATCTTACTCTGCATTCTTCAAATTACATGTAGTCTATCCCATAAAACTGGTTGGTATCCAGTCAGTTCCCTTTTCGTCAGCATTTAGTCCCGTTCACTTAGCAGCTCCACCACAGCCAGTCGACCCTGCATGGCAGCCACGTTGAAGGCCGAAGTCACTCCAGCAGCATCACTCTTCACTAGCAGCACCTTCACCACCTCCGTGTGGCCGTTCATGGCAGCAAAGCGCAGCGCGTCTCCCGCCTCCCGCTCGTTCACTTGGTCCAGCATTTGCTGGACGAGTCCGACGACACCGCTGGCTGCTGCAGTCTCGAACACGCGCTTGCAGGACTCTGGGTCGCACTTCTCCAGTAGCTTCTGCGCCATCGCGTGGCTGCCAGCTGACGAAACCTTCACCAGCGCCTGCTCGATCATGCGGGCGTCACCAATCTCGAGCAGAACCGCAACCATATCAAGCTGTTCGTTAAGAACAGCAGCCACCAACGCGTCCACCTTGCCGACGGGGTTGCTCTTCGTGACGAACAGCTTGGCCATCTCGAGGTGGCTGGTCTTCACCGCGATCTTTAGGGCCATACCGGCAGCAGAGTCATTGCACTTGGCGGCGAGTAGTCTTGCCGTCTCCAGGTGACCTCGCATAGCTGCTGCAGAGGTGGCTGCGTTGATGGATCGCTGGGTGTGCCACCTCGTGGATCGGTCAGACTCTCCCCCGTTAAGGGCCGAGCTGCGAGACAGGTACGTCTCGTTCTCCTCGGGACAGTTGTCGAGCAGAAGCTGGACCATTTCGCACCGGTCGTCTAGCGCTGCTTGCTCCAGAGCTGCTCCGATGTCTCTCGGGTGTCGCCTCTCCACGATCATCTGCACGATGTCGGTGCGGTTGACTTCCACCGCGGCACTCACAGCGTCACCCAGAGCGTCGTCGTCGCAGAAGTCCAGCAACAAGTCCACGAGCTCAACGTGCCCACCCGCTGCCGCCTCCCTCAGCGACGGGTTCGTGTACATGACACTCGTGAATCCGTGGCACAGCAGTAGTCGAACCACCTCCAGCTGTCCATTGGCCGACGCCACCATGAACGCGCCCTGAGCAAGACCCGAGAAGTAGGGGACGAGGGCGTCCACCACCTCAACACGGCCGTTCACCGCAGCATCTTCCAGTGCAGGGACAGCGTCGGTCATGTTGACGCTCGTCCGTAAGAAGCGGACAACTGGGGCGTGGTCGTTCTCTGCCGCCACGGTCATGGCCTCCACGGGGCGACACACGTCCGGGTACAGCTCGTGCAGCCACTTGACGACTTCCAGGTAGCCTTCGGCAGCCGCAGCTCTGCACGCCTCCGTCGAGCAGCCTTCGGTCCGGGTGTCGTGCAGCCACTGCATGATATCGAGTCGCCCCCTCGCTGCGGCGCCGTCCATTGCCGCCACCGTCCAGGCGCGCGAGTCTCCGTGAGCTTTGACCACGCGCTTAAGGTCGTTGAACACGGCGCTGTCAATGGTCGCGGGCATCAAAAAGTCGCTAACCGACTCGACAATGTGCGGAAGCGGTTGCACCTCCGGCGACAGCGCCCGCAACACATTGAGCAGCGACTTGGGCTCGTACATCGTGGTGATGGATGTCGGGGGTTGTCCAGCGGTGGAGGGGACTGCGCTGGTGGCTGCGAAACGAGGAGTGGACGTGGGTCTTATCCCCCTTCCTTGAGCTCACGAACAGTCTCAGCTCGCCACGTACGAGAGCGTTCCACCTGGCGAGTGCTCGAGCACATGTCGTCGCTTCGCCTGTCGCCGGTTTTACAGCGGCAGCCATTTTGGGACAAGCGTCGAGAGTTTCTCACCCGATTCAGTCGGAGCTTCCGCTTGATTGATCCCATCCGCGAGGAACGGCGTTGGCAAAGGCGCGGGCTGCAGTCGCGAAGAAGCGCGTGGAAGTGGTGGCCGACGACGAGCGAGGGCGAACACCACAATAACTTTACGCCCGCGAGTTGAGCAACATTTGGGAGAAGTCAAGGTCAAGGAGGGGGTCTGGTTGGTTGGCTGGTGGTCGGTGGGTGGCGTTTCATGCGAGATGTTAAACAGGAGCTGATTTAAGTGAGCCCTCGTCGGACGGGGGTGCACCCCGGGAGGCGTGAAGCCATGAGAATTCATGAGGAACGCTGAGGGGTTGCCGGAGTCGAACGAAGCCGATGCTTGCGGAGGAAGCGCGCGATTTTGTGGCGTCACCAAATTCAAATTGACATGTGGTTGTCCAGTCGAGAGAGGTGCTGATGATGACGATAGTCAACCAGAGGTGGTGTACAATGTACAGTATCCGTGTGTGATGCCCCGAGGTTGATGACCAACCGCCGATGGCTGTAGATGCCTCCGTTCGGGTTGATCGTCCTACGCTGTCGACCCCGCTTGCTCATTTAGGGGCATTTCGACTCCGGGAATGAAGCCGCAAATAGTGGCGGTGCCCAGCACCAGCAAGTTGTATCCGCCTGGTATTCCTGGCGTGATGGTGTGGGCTTCCTCTCGTGGACTTCCTCGTGAGGCATTGCTCATTCCCATGCAAAACTGGCTCAAATAGCTGATCCAATTTTGGCCGAGCTTAGTACAGGCACCACCGATTCACGAGCGCGAAGAGGTTACTGTTCGATTGCCGCCGATAATACTTGGGCGAAGGAGTTCTGTGCCAGGCCTCACAAGTTCAGGAGCAACTCTTCAGACGGATGTCCCAAGTTCATGCCAACAGCAGCGCGAAAATGACCCGCATCGTGATCATCGGCGATGGGGCTGGAGGCATCAACACGGCCCAAGCGCTTGCCAGGAAGCTCACACCCGCTGACAACACCGAAGTCGTTCTACTGGAGAAGAACGCCTACTTCTACCACGTCGTGGGTGCCCCACGCGCGTACGTAGACGCCAGCTACACCAAGGAAATGTTCATTCCGTACGACAAAGCCATCCCACCCCAAGCAGCCAAATTCGTGCGAATGGTGCGAGGAGTAGCCACGAACATCTCGGCGGAAACCAACGAAGTGTCTTACCACTCCATCGGCAGCGACGATAAGCAAAGTGAAGCTACAGAGAAGCTCCCCTTCGACTACCTGGTGTTGGCTATGGGGAGCACCTATTCAGTGCCAATCAAGCAAGACAGTCACGACTTCGCTCGCTCAACGACCGAGACCAAGCTGCAAGAAGTCCGTAGTGCGATCGATAGCGCTGAGAAGGTCTTGGTGGTTGGTGGTGGTGCTGTGGGCTGCGAGATTGCGGCTGAGATCAAGACCAAGCACCCAGCCAAGACCGTGACTATCATTGAAGCGCACAACCAGCTTATCTATGGCAACAGCCTGAGTGCCAAGTTCTACGCCAGATTTAACGCGCGGCTGGACAAGCTCCAAGTCAAAGTGATCCTAGGCGAAAGGCTGACGGAGCGTCTGAGTGGGAATAGTCTGGAGAAGCGGACGCTGAGGACGGACAAGGGCACGGAGATCGAGTCCGACATTCAGCTGCTCTGCGGGGGCTTTAGTCCTGTGGGGCAGTTGGTGGAGTGCATGGATTCTTCGTTGGTGACGGACCGTGGCGCTGTCAAGGTGAATGCGCAGCTGCAGCTTGAAGGAGACAAGTACGCGCACATGTTCGCAATAGGAGATGTGTGCAACCACTCGTCCCCCAAAATGGCTTTCATCGCTGGAGAGCAGGGCAAGTTCTTGGCGAATGAGCTCGCAGCGGTGATTCGCAAGAAGCAGTTGGGATTCTCTAAGCCATTCAAAGCCCCCGGAACCGCGGCGATGATTTTGCCGCTGGGACCATCGGGAGGGATTTCGCAGTTGCCGATTTGGGGTGGTATCGTTGTTGGCGACTGGTTGACGAGGATGATCAAGTCAAAGGACTATCTAGCGAGTATGATTTGGTCCAGCCATGGAGCAACCACCCCTAGTTAGCGAGGTCGGTACTGTCACCAAATAGAAGATTTAAATTGCTTTCGCATTGCATGCATCTGCTTAAAGTAATTTCGTACCAAGTAGCATGCACGTTCTCTAATGTTATATAGGGAGGTGCGGTAGGCCGTATACGTAGTTTTTAAGCTAAGCTAGTTTGGTATTTACGCTAATTTGACTCCCTTGTAGTCTCAAAGACGCTAACAGGCTGCACTTGGTACTTCTGCTGAGATGCTCTCCGTCCATCTAGCGTTATCGTGTTTTCCGTCACATTTGTCGCGTTGGTCATATTGGTCATGTTGGTCGCATTTACATTACCACCCGCAACCATAAACGACCTTGAAGACAGCCTGCTTCTCACCGAGAGAACACTCTTGGAGCTCCCCGAACTGGCCGTAGCCACTTCCCTTAGCCTGAACATCTTCGGCACAAGCATCAAGCCCATGATGAACACTGTGCACATGAGCAGTGTACACGCTAGAAACACGTAGTACGTCGCCGCGGGCATCTGGACCAGATACGACATCGGCATGATGAGGAGGCAGCCCACTAAGACCACGACAACAGAGCCGAAAATCCATGGGGACTCCTGAAAATCCACCGACACGTTTCGAATGAGGAACGACAAGTAGAGCCCGAGCACGAGTAAAATCAGTTTCCAGAAGATGAGCAGCGCCGTGAAAATGAAGCTGGACGAGCTGCACGAGATTCGGTCAACTTCGCCGTGAAACTCGGACGCTTCTTCCGTTGTGATAGTGGGCTCAGGAAAATCGGAGGATCTCATCAAAATGCGGTAGATGCGCAAAGATTTCATTACCAGAGCGCCGAATATTGTAGTGAAGCCCAACCACACGAGCACCGGACGAATTCCGCACAACAGTCGAGAGGGCTCTCCAGCATACGCCACCGCCGCTCCAGTGGTGAAAAAGCCTCCGAAAATCATCAACTCCAGCATCTCAAACTGCGACCGTTTGACGATCGGTGCGTTGCGATGCTTGTACACCAAAAATGCAGCCACCACAAGCAGCACGGCTACAATCACTGCAAGCACAGCGAGCGCCGCAAAGGTCGGTGAAGACGTGGGCATATACTCGCAGTCAAGTTTCACGTCTTTCGGGAGACTAACCCCACCTGAACACTCTGTTGAGTATAGTGGATTCTGATCAAATGGAAGCTTCCAGAAGTATTGAACAGTGCGATGGGCATCAGAGTCACATTGCGAGACATTGTAATCGTAGAAGCTGGAGTCGCACTCTGGTTTCATATCGATCCAACCGGCCCATATGCGGTTGTTGTCAGAGATCCACTGGCAAGAGCGGCTAGTGGCAATTGTAGCCGGCAGCGTGGCCACACCTCCGTCGCAGTTGTACGGTAATGAAGTATTGCCGGGACTTGGTACATTCCACGCGAAGTGAATTTCACGAACGGTACTGCCATTCTCACAACCCGTCACGTGGCTAACGATATGGTCTTCAAATGTGCACACGGGTAGCCGATCCAGCCAGTCACTCCAGATATCGTAGTTTGCTTTCACCCAGTTGCACGCAGCTCTAAAATACGGCTCGGATTCGGTTGTGTCGCTCAAGGCGATGCTGTACTCAGTCAGAAGGTCATTGATATCTGTATCAGAGAGCGATAGCTTGGAAAATAGCGAGCCAATTGGCAGGTCCTTCACAACCGACGACGCAAATTTCGATAGGGGCAAGCTTGGGTAGTCCACGTCGACAGGATTGTCCGTCTTATTGCCAAATCCATGCTCGCCATAGTCCCCCGTCGCGAGCTTCACACGCGCAGGATCAGTTCGTGGCAATTCCACGCGGGTGAACAAACCCTTGTGTGTGACGTGGAACAGATCAGGTTCGTAGTGATAAAAGACCGCGGGGGTGCCGTTGGTAGCAGCGTCCGATGCAAATTGGGTGACTCCGTCGTAGCCCAGAAAACAAAAGTAGGCAGGGATGTCAAGATTGGCGAACACAGCTTGGAAATAGCCTTGGTCGTAACCAGGGACCATCAGCGCTACTACGAGGCAGTCTTGCCCGGTGGACCCACGAAGTGTACACGCTTCCGTCTTTTCACAATTGTCTTTGCATCCCATGGTACCGTCCGGACAGAAATCTTCTGCTGGAGGGTAATATTTGGTGTTGGCCATGAAGGGCACGACGCTCAGTGCGTTGATGAGGTCATCACTGAGCATATAGTGCTTCCAAAAGTCTGGGAAATAGGGCGGTGAGGCCGACATTCCGTCGAGCACAAACTGCTTGGTCGTGTAGACTCCTGAAAGTCCGTAGTAGCCTACGTTTCCAACATGGTAGGAGTCGTTCAAGTAGACCCGCAGGTCGGACATTGTGCTGGATGTCCAGACTTCGACGTTCAAGTGCGTGGGGGTGCACACACCGGACCCAACAGACGATATGCGTTCTGTTATGTCCACATCCACGCCGCTCTTGCTAAAAGCAACTTTGTAGCCACTCTGTCATAAAAAAGAACTGTTATGAATATTCGACCTTCAATTCTCAAGCAATACAGGAAACTCGTACCACTTCTTGTGCCATAATTGCCAGCACTAATGAGATAAGTGCGTGGGTATCCCAGGCACAAACGTCCAGAACTAGTGATCCGTTCGCATCGCCACGGCTGGTGCCTTGCGCGTCTTGGTCGGCACCGAAGAATACAGAATCTGGGCCCATGCATTGATCCGTAAAAGCTTTCCCTGATGAAGTCCGCGGGTCATCGACCTGTACAAAATATACGGTTGTGAGCGCCAGGATTCGTGACCGGTGACTAGCGTTCACCTACTCTGTAGCGAGGATACTGGAGTGCTTGCTGCAAAAAGGGATAAACGAGGCGGCCACTTGGATCGCGTTCTCGACTGGAGATGCCTCGCTCTTCCTCCATCCGCGCAACCCACGCCGAGTCTAGGCATGTTCCAAGAAATCGGTTTGGACCAACAGGGTAAGCGGCTGTCACTGTGCTAGTGATCAGCAGCCACAGTATAACTTTCGTTGCGTTTGAGATGTCCATGCCCGTCTGCCACTTTCTAGCAATGGCATCCCTTGCCTGTGGCTCGAAAGGGGGGTCTTTGTGCCAAATATAGCAAAAATCAAAACAAAGCAGTGTTGTGCTAATTGAAAGTTCCCTTTAATTCAGCTAAACCTGCGTTAGCACAGAAATAGAAGCAGCAAAATGAACTTCCGACTTATGTTCTGAGGATGCGAACAAGAATCACGCACGCTACTAATTCCAGCGTACATGAACATTTCACTTGATCTTCGAAAGAAACACACACAGCTAACCAAAAGCAAATATATCCGTATTCAACTAACTGTTTTTAGTAAAAAGGTATTAGGCTAACATCACTAGGTTCTTCCAAGAACCCCCAGGACGCTGCAAAGTTGCCGAATACCCCAAAGGCCTAAGCACCATGGAAAGGAAAGATATGTATGGGCTGCCTATCCGTCGAATAGTAGAACGAGACTCTTGACTACCATCACGCAGTTATAAAAGTACCTCCTGCCGCGAAAGGACGTCCCACGATCCACCATGGAGGCGAGCAAGGTGAAGCCCGTGGGCAGCATCTCCCGCGATGACGTCCGCCACACGCTGCACACGCACTTCCACTCTAGCAAGACCAATCCTCGACCGTCTACCAGTGGCGGTGGTGGTGGGGGGGGTTCTACCTCCATCGCCAGTCGCAAGCGCGTCTTCTCCTTCCTGCAGGTGCAAAAGCCCAAGACGATAGCGGAGACCAAGCGACTCTTTGGCCACGGAGCCAACCTTAGCAAATACTTCGTCCTCTGCGTGACGGTGCAGGACTCGACCGTCAGTGGTGGGGCCCAACTGGAGCTGCATTACGTGCAACTGCTGAGCAACTTGTCGGTGGACGTGCGGCACTCGTGGAACTTGAGTGCGCTGGACACGATTGAGCACAATGGCATCGGACCCGACAAGACGAGGGGCGCCTTTGCGCTCTTCTTCACGGGGGGGGCGACGTCGTGGCAGTGGCTCGTGGAGACGCGGGAAAGTGCGACGGCCATGCACGAGTTTCTGTGGAGTCTGTGTGCTCTCGCAGTGCAGAACAATGTACGTGACTATTTATCCTCGTGGGTGAGTGTTTTCTTAACGGGGTTGGTGTGCAGACTTCGCTTCCGAGGCTGGTGCGGATCAATGTTGAGGAGCTACACGAGACGGCGACCAAGCTCAACCTGCCGAAGACGTACGATTTGGACGTTGATCTGGTGCAGTCCGTGGTACGAGAGTCTAGCATTTGGACGCTTGGGGTATCTACTGATAGTTGGTGGTGGTGTGTGTATGTGAAGGCTGAGATGAAGAAGAATGGATCGTTGACGAACGATTCAGTCGCTGGCAAAGACGTTGCTACGGGGAAGAAAAACGTGGATAACAACGCAGGCATTGACGTATCGGGGCTTCGACTTTCTTCACCGGAGAGTGACGAAGCTCTGAGTCTGCTGAACGACGTGAACTGGAACGAAGTGCAGCTGTCAGCGGTTGAAGATGATCTTCGCAAGAAGCTACGAGCACTAGAGGATGACAACATCGCGTTCTTGCTCTCGTTGGATGGAGAAGCTTCAGTGTCTCCTTTGCCTGCTGCTGGCAAGAATTCCTCCAAGGCGAGTACGTCGGTCGACAAGATCCTCGAAGCTATCGACGCAGTTCAACAGCGCATTACGTTGATTCAAGACTGGACCAACGAGTCCGACGAGTCTCTGGGGCAGACTTCGAGCAGTATGCAGCACTTCGAGGCGCTCAATAACCAGCTGGAGATGCATTTCAAGAACAGCGTCTCACTCGAGGAGGTGCTGGCCAAGTTGATGGCTCAGGTGGAGGTTCGGCAGCAGCATATGAAGGTTTTCCTGTCTCCCGTAGACGTATTCCCCCATGAAGTCGGAGGAAGTACGACCAGCGTGACGACTGGGGGCGATGGCGGTCGAGATGTGGGCGTCGCAGAACGAATGCGCACTACAATCGCTGCTATTGCCGCCATGGATCAAGCTATAAAGTCGACTCAGGCCTATCCAGCTAGCGAGATGATAGCGTTTCGAGTGCGCGGTGAGGAATTATCCAAGTTGGTGGCGACTTTCGGCGAGAAACTCTGCGCTTCGTTCGATTCATTCCTCCAGCGGAAGATTAAGCAGTGGATGAATACGCGGGGTGGTGACAGGCGTGATCCGTCATCAGGAGGTGACGAGATGAACTGGAATTTCACGAGTGAGCCTCTCCACCACCTTCTGACGGACTACCAGTCGCTGTTTGCCCACGTGAATTCGCTGGATCCTCGCATCCTCGCAGCACTTAGACAGACGTACAGCAAGCAGCTTGCGACCGTCTACAATGCTCACGCCCAGGCGCTGTTCCGCCACTTGAGGGACAAACTGCCTCGGAATTCCAAGCACCACTTCCACAAGCCAACGTCGATTCAATCGCGAGGAATCCACCTTTCGAGCTCCTTCTTCAGCGTGGGAGACACAATGTGTGCAGCTCCGTTGATGCAGCAGGCGCTAGACCACCTCACCCCAGTCGTAATAAGTGAGCAACGACTGGTGGCTCGCGTATTTTTCCCCAGTCCGACGGAGCGAGCAGGTGGGAAGCATGAGCTAGAGGAGCTGACGGCCATGATGGAAGGCGTCTTCGAGAAGCTGCTCAAGCGCATGAACGAGTTCGGAGAAGCGGCTGGGCTTCGAAACATCCTGGACGCTCTGGCGCTTGTGGTGCTGGTGAATGGGAACCTTGAGGAGTACCGGCAGCAGAGCGCGTTCCTGTACAACGTCATGGTCAGCTTCCAGCTCCAGATGAAGCGCATGCTGATCAAGTTCACGGAAGAACAGGTGCGTTTGTCGACCTCTAGAGTGTGTTGCTGCTCTGTCTCTGATGGTGTGGTGGAATGACAACAGGAAGCTTGGATAAGTGCCCAAAATGTCGACACGAAGATGGCAGGTGTGCTTGCTCCAGTAAAGAAAATTGTGGTAAGACCTGACGATTTCCTGTCGTGTTGGTGAGAAATTTACCATTCACGTTCGTCCGTATGTGTAGAACATGATCGCTCGGATGGAGGAAAGCGTGGCTGGCAAGGCTAGTGACAGCACGTTGGTGTCCATCTACAACATGATCGTGCCTGCCACTATGCAGTGGCTGGACAAAGTTTCCGAGTCACGGCCGAAGTATGCGGCCCTGACGCGGCTTGGTAAGTTTGATTTGCTTCAACCAACCCTGCCCAAGCTTACCTTAGGACATTCCCTGTGGTGCACGCGTAGAAAACTACCTCTTTCTGAGTGACAACCTGAAAGCGATCAACGGTTCGAAAGACCTCCCACTCGCTCAGTATGCCGACGAGGCGTACGAGCGGTACACGAAGAACCTGCAACACTACGTCGCTTCCGTCTGGGAGTACGCCTTCAAACAACTGGTGGTGCGTTTGCCTAGACCAACAAGTTCTTTTAAAGTAGGAGAAGAGTGCTGAGCTGAGCTGTCGGTCGTTTTGTTTGTGGCAGCCCTTGATTGCATCGATTGAATCGCTCATGGCGACAGTTCCGGCGTCTGAGATCCAGTATCATTCGCCACGCCAGGAAGTTCGTCGTGTACTCGATGCGACCGCAAGCACGGTACGGAAGGAGCTTTTGTGGGCGCGTGGAAGTATGTATCCATGGCTAACACAACGCTTTGGCTCATGTCTATAGTTCGAGAAATCTGTTCGCGTCATGCATGACCGCATGAAGAAGCACTTTCGTGAGAATACCAAGATTTTGCCGAGCGTCTGGACGCAACTCGTCGCCTACGGGAGCAACCGTATGGCTGTGTACGCTCTCGTTGCCGGAGACTGCTATCAGCTGCGTCTGGAGCCGACGCCTGAGCGCGGGTTGGAGCTGCTCAACAAGTTTGCATTCACCTAAACATGGCCATTCGAAGAATGTTCAGCACAAATACTCTCGCGAGATAAGTACTAGCGGTACACCAATCTAGCACTGAAGTGTGCCCGAATCTTTCTCATTATTCTTGCTTCCGCTTAGTCGGCGAAGGTGTTGCCTTAGGTGCAGGGTAGGCCCAGATAATCAGCGAGAGGGTGTACACGGAGACGTAAATGCAGCAAATGTACGGCAGCGCCAGCAGATTGATGCGGTGGACGAAGCTGCTCACAACCGTCGATAAGGTTGACGTGTGGTCTGTTACAAACAAAACACGGATTATCAGCAACTTTGCGCTTGGAATTTCGTGGACGAGGGTGAAAGCGCGTACCTAGGCGGCTCCAATTCAGGAGCACAAGTAGCACCAGAGGAGATGATACAAGGAGCCACAGCCCATTCGACACATTCTTGGCTACTGATGCTGTGGAGCACGGGACAACTCGCGCGAAGTGGGCCATGGCAATCGCACAGAAGAGAGCCATCGGGTAGTTCAGGATGCCTAGAATGCAGTGCGCATACCTGGTCACAGACATCGTGAGATATTTAAGCGCGAAATTTTCCAACCATCGAGTGGCAATACAAACGTACACGAGCATTGCCATCGCAATGAACTTCACCGCCCGCCAACCTGAATCCAGCTCCGGGATATCGTTGCTGAGTTCACTTAACTCAGCAGAGCTCTCAGAAGATCCCTCCTTCTCTTGGTCCAGTCGCTTTTGCTGCTCCGCATCGTACACCACGATCCTCTTGCGCCAGTCGTAAATCTCAACGCAGCCAGAAAAGCCCACCACCGAACGTAGAGCTGGCAGCACAACCAACACCACTAGAGCTTGCACAACGGAGACAATACCTGCAAGTGTCCACCAATTTGCAGCATCCCGCTCACCGTGGGCTTCTAGCAGCGCAGCCGGCGACGTGAAATAGCGACTCACGCCAATCAGAAGTAAAGCACACAAGCCTTCAACCACGATGAAGACCGTCAACGCAAAAGCGACGCGCATTCCACTCGTTTTGTTCGCCAGATAGAGCAAATGCGCGATAGCAGGCGAAATCGCCAGAGCCACCGTGTAGTAGTACTCGCCCACGGACACGAAGGTGGACGTGCTGGGGAGAACGTAGAGGAAGAACGACTGGTGGAGCTTTTCTTCCAGGTTGCTGAGAGCACGGACAACCATCTCGATAGAACGCAGCACCTCACGCGTGGAGAGTGAGCGATCGCTTGAACCCACACTCTTGGTCAGTGACAGGGTGATACTGTCGATGTTGTAGCTGATGAAATTCGCATGGGGGCCAGAAGGACCCGATGCCAGCGTCGTCATAAAGTGCAGCATTCCCTTTAGGTTGGCCAGGTAGTTCCGTACGCCCTGCTTGTACTCTTCCGGGGTGTGCTTCTCGCTGAGACTGGAGATGACATCGATCCTTGATGAAACGTATCCCTTCTGGTTACGACCACCCACTTGTGCTGCATCAGCGCGGTCCAGAATCGTATGGATTTGGTGCTGGCCAAAGGCACGCACAGCACTGTTCACGAGGTCTAGGTTCGGCAACTGGCCGTTCATGCCAGCGGTGTAGATTCCTACCGATCCCACCTCCTTCGAGCTCATCAGTGTCTCCAGATTCACAGCTGCGCGAATGACTCCAGCGCGCATTGGCAGTGCCCCTTGCAGTCCACTCTCAACCGGGTCCAAGTGATAGGCCCGCAGCCAGGCTTCCGTCCCCGGCGCATAGCCGTCACTCCCATCCAAAACACCATCTACAACAAAACAAAATACAAATGCCACACACGTAAGCGATGCCCTCTAAAATGGGCCGTCAAAGCACGTCGTACCGTCCGCAGCGAGGAGAATCACGTCCTTCGCCAGCCACTTGGCCCTCGCCAGATACTTCAGCAGCGCCAGTCCCAGCGACAGCCCTGAGTAGTCGCCACTGTCTTTCCCAACATTTCTGTAGTGCGTCACCAGCACGATCGCCTCCTACACGAACACCAAGCGCAGCAACAGTTAGAATCCAATGTTCACTCTCACCTAATACCAAGATACTGCTGTAGTTCTACCTTCCCGTCCGCCAGCGGTGAGGCTCTCAGAACACCGTACACGTTGGTACGAGGAGTCGCGCCTCCCTCCGCCTGGAAAACTTGGCTGTAGGCTTCGACACGGTCCAGGCCGCGTAGCTGCGCGTCAATCCAGTCCACAACCAGCGAGCAGTTGTCTCTGCAGCCTCCCGCAGGCAGCTCTGGGACTTGCAGCAGCTGTTCGTGGAAGCTCCGAGCCGAGTTTCCCTCTTGGTGGCTCGCTCGCGCCTCCATGAGGTCGATCAGCAGCGCGTTCTCCGACATGTACGTGCCGCGGCACTTCAACTCGCCTGAAGGCGCGTGAGATCAAGTGTTAGGCGGGTTTTAGCACGAATATCGTGGTTTTAGCCACATTATTGCGAGGATTAAACACAGTACCGGTGGTGACAGTGACCGCGGGATGCAGCAGCAGCCAAATGAGCCCCAGAACGTACGTCCCCCAGCTGGAAAACACGTAAAACCACGGTGGATGTGAGCAAATAGCTGGTGAAGTTAACGAGCGATATCTCGACAGAAACAACGGCTCTACTGATCATTATTGCATGGGGAGAGAGCCCAGAGCTACGCACCATAGCGACAGACAGCGAGCCGCCACGTAGCCGCGGAGACGCAGCAGCGCGCGGCGCGCCTTCGACGGCGGCTCGTGCTTGGCGTCGCTCATTGTCAGATCGCACAAGAGTTTCTACTCTGCTTTTTTGCTTTTTTTCTCTTTTTTTGAAAAAGCAATAAATAAAATTGTTTTTTTTTTAAAAGCTACACCGTGTAGAAACGTGTAGCCTACACGTTTCTAATTAGTAACCGTCAGATGGAAATGGCTACAAGTTCATTCGGTCAACTCAATGGAGCTGAGTGAGTATGAAGCCAAGCGGCAGCGCCGCGTCCAGGAGAACCAGCAGAAGCTGCAGGCGCTGGGCGTCCCCAAGATCCCGGCGCGACCTCGCCCTGTCGCCCGCAAGAAGCGAGAAGCGCAGCAGCTGCAGCCCGTGCGCAGGTCGCTGCGTCAGCGCCAACAGCAGGACAATGACACAGCAGCGGAAGAGACCAAGCCCGAAGAGCTGCAGGCGCTGGACACGCTCCCTCCCAGACCGAAGCGAGTCAAGTCCGAGCCTCCAGCGCCTCTGGACTTGCCTGTCACACACCCAGGAGAGCTACACAACCCGCACAAGGGCAAGAACCAGCACGTATCCAGCTCCCAGATCGAGATTCAGCTGGAGCAGTTCCACTCGGAATGGCTGGGCACGCAGTTGCTGCCCATGGGCAAACAAACGGTCATGCAGGGCATGTGTCCGCCCGGGTTTGTCGCCAAGTTCTCCAAGATGAGCGGCGTGCAGCCGTGGAGCAACGCCGTCGTGCTGTTTGTGAATGTGGAGAGCGAGTCGCCGTACGACAACGTGTTCCAGCAGGAAGAGGTGGACGGACGCAGTGCTGTGCACTTCCAGTGGTTTGGACAGAATCGGTGGCACGATGAGTCGCCCTTGGTGATGAGGCTGAGGAGGATGAAGAGAGGCGACGAGAGTCTGCGGTTCGACGAGTCGTTCTACGACAAGGTTGAAGGGGAGACACGGAAAGAACCGCTACTACTTTTCCTCCGACACACACAGGTACAGTACAATCTACAGTGATGCAAGCTTATAGTGGCAGACTAAGGATCGATCGTGTTGGCTGATACTTGTTGGTGATGTGAAAACGCTCAGGGCCCTTATATCTACTGCGGGCGGCTTGGTTACCTCGGCCATCGGCCGGCATCCAAACCTGTGGAGTTTCGGTGGCAACTGCTGGATGTGGACTCGTTGCAGTGGGGAAAAGTGTGTGGCCTGTTGGCAACCTCGGAGCCGTCTAAGCACGGAGGTGGCAAGAAGTAGTATAATAACTTCAAACGACAACGGTGCATCAGGAAAGGATGTGTCATATGCGCGTAATTAGACGGTCATTTCGTTCTGCAACAAAATCATCGACGTTGATTTTGTGTGACGACGTGGTGGCAAAACCATTAGCACGAAACAAACAAAGTTTTTTTTAGCTGGAGCAGTCTGACGTATTATCATCACGGCAACGTCGTTTTTGGACGGATTAATCTCCGTGGTAGAGCGATTCTGCCCTCCCATCGTGTCCTCGCATAATTCTCAGTGGCTCCCACTCGTGCTGAATTGAGCAGGCATATGCAGCCATGTCATTTGAAAAGCACAGCTATAGTTGTGTAGCGTTTTTCGCCGGTCAAAACGAGGCACCTCCATCGCCAGCCAAACATACAAATACATACTACAACTACACAGGGTAAAAAAACAATGTTTTGAACTCACTGAAATGCCGTCATCGTTTTTATCTGCTTCGCTCTGCGACAGATTTCGTACTGGTGGTCCGGTTGACTTTCAGTCCAGCCCTGCAGCTGTGGCCAATGACGGAGCCAACATGGCAGTGCATCAATCATTCCACTTTCAGCGTTGCCGTGCGGAAGCCGTCTTCTTCGTTTGACGCGCCTTGTACTCGGCAAGGTACGCTTCGTAGCCGGGGTATGTTTGAATGAACACGCGATCCGATAGCACGATCCAGGTAGTCCTGGCAGCCGTGTTTACACCTTGGCCCTTCAAAAACTTGAATCGCGGTCGAAGGATGTCGTCTCTGCTGCGGCTTAAGCATCTTGTGCTGGACCACAGTTGCTCTGGGGTCAGGCCCACGACCGACACAAGGTAGTTGAAAGCTCGTCGGAGTCCTTCCACATTATACGAGAGCAGACGAAAGTGGCGCTGGAGTGCTTCACAGCCGGCCTCGTCACCGAACATTTCGTCCAGCGCGTCGACAGTCTCCTGGATTCTCGTTGTTTTCAAACCAAGGATGTCAGGAGCATTCGGAAGAAGTTGTGGCAGAAGCTCTCGAGGTATGCCAAGCTCCACCAAGTAGTCCAGCTTGTGTTTCATGCTTTCAGTCGAATAGCAGAGAACTTGCGGCGCCGTCTTCAGGATACGCGTGATCTGCTCGTCGGTGAGTCCAACCTCCCGGAAGAAGTCTAATTTCGCATCCAAGGTGTCGCTGCTGAAGCTCAGCAGGTTGGGACCAATGGTAAACAGGAAAGGCAACTGTCGAGGTGCTGTCAGACTTCCACCGTTTCCAATGAAAACACACATGTACGTACTTTTGCTTTGGGCACGCCGTGCGCGAGGAACCAGTCCACCAGCTTCGTGTACCTCTCCGTCGTGTGTCCCAGCATGGATGGGTTCCGCAAGATCGCAACGTTGATCTTATCGTGACTCAGACCCAACTCTTCCAGCCAGCTTATCTGTCAGTGCAATGGCGTCGTCAGTCGTTTCCGTCTCTGTCCTTCTCACCATTCATTCTTTGCGTACCTTGCTCTCCAGCAGCTCCGTTGAGTACGTAACCAGCTACAGAGGACGGTAAGAAGAACGCCCAGTTAGCCTCGCTGCAGCATGGTGGGTTGCCTACCACCAACAACTTTTTTTGATACCGGAACAAAATTTGCGACGGCGCGCATCGCTTTCGTCCTGGAGATCCCTCGGTCTGTCAAGAAGGCCACCGTGCGGTTCAGCGCCTCGTCGGAGAAGGCGCCTCTCACTTGTCGCGGGTACTTCTCCAGGATAGTAGCATAGTACTCCGTCTGCTTCCTTGTGGCAGCCACGCCGCCCTCTGCGGTTGTAGCAGGAAGCGCAGCAAAGCCCCTCGCGAGCGGCACCCGAGGAGCTCTCCACAGCCGCAGCATTGCGAGTTTTGACACGAGCATGTTTGACAGGTATCGTACAAAACCGGTCAAAACCGGTATACCTCTTAGAATTTGTAGGTTCAAAGCTGAATTTGTAGGTTTTCGTCACACTTGGACGGACGCCAGCACCGTAATGGCAGAGGAGGTGTCAGGCAAGGTTCGGCAAAACCCATCTTTTGAGACTGGAGTGGGTGGGTGGTACACTTTGTGCGGGTGGGTGGGTTTAGAACATGGGTTTTTAATTATCGATGACGTCATGATTTAAGCTTGAAATTTGTATAGTGCCATATATTTTTGTTGGTCGTTAAATATTTGATCTACTGTATGCTTGGCAATATCATTGCTCTATACAATTATCAAGTTAGACGTAGATGGATACAACCCAAATAACCCAGAAAATGGCCCCATTGGGTGGGCGGGACATTTAAAAATTCCAAAACCCAAAAAAACTTTATCCCAGTTTTCGAACCCTGGTGTCAGCTCCAGTGTTGAGCGAGTATGAGGCCAAGCGACTGCTCCGCATCGCCGAGAACAAGCGCAAGCTGGTGTCTCTGAACATCGACACCTTCGAGCGTCCAGCACCTCCTCCTCCAAGCGCACCAAAAGCCACACGGAAGAAGACCGCGACGAAACAGACCAAGCCAACCAGAGTGTCCAAACGAGTCTTGACTCGTTTGGACACTCTGGTTGGATCGGCCCGATGTGGTGGCTAAAGAAGCCCACGATTTCCTGCAGCATTGGGCAACGACAGTCAAACAGCTGAGGCGGAAGAACAGACATACTCAGAAACTCGAAGCTCCGACGTATTCCTGGTCCCAGTTCAAAAAGTTTAAAGAGGAGAGAGAGCAGGAGCTGGACAAGCTGCTAATAGAACAGCCTCCGTCGCTCGACCTGCCGTTCGTGTATCCGTGTCAAGTGCAGAGCTGGCGTCGAGGGGCCCAAGAGAGAACGAACGACCTGAACCTCCAGTTCGAGCCTTTCCACAGTTTGTGTCTCGGCAGACAAGTGCTGCCGGAAGGCAGGCACAGCGTCATGCACGCCCTGTGCCCGAGTAACGTGGTGACTTTCGCCAGAACCAACCGGATTTGTCTCTGGAAAAACGCCATGGTGCTGTTCGACTCGGACGAGGATTACGAGTACGCGTTCCATGAAGACACGGTGGACGGACGCCGAGTCGTCTACTTCGAGTGGCTCGCTCGACTGCGGAAAGACTCCCTCCCAGCGGTCGTTCAGCGGCTGAGCGAGGTTCAGAAGGGCGACGAGTGTCTGCGCTTAAACAAGTCGTACTATGGCGCTGGCGATGAGACCGAGAAGGAGCCGTTGCTGTTTTTCCTCGAGCACCCCGCGGTAAATACTCTACTAGGACCTGTGTCACTACGATTTTTCACGAGGGATCTTTAACGTGTTGGGTTTTCCTTTCCTTTTATGAGCAGGGCGTCCATATATACTGCGGGCGGCTTGGGTATCTTGGCATCGAGGGTCGAACCCACCAGAGTTTAGGTGGCAGTTGCTTGACGTTGCTGTAATGGACTGGAACAAGATATTCAGCGTCCTGGATCTAGAGTATTAGCATAAACATTCCAGCGGCCGAATGTCTTAACACGATCGAAAACGAGATTTTCTTTGGCTGTTTGTCGAGGCCTAAATCTTGCGCTTGCGGGATATTATGGACTGCTACCGTGAATACCACTTCCATGTTTCTAAGCAATATGCACCGGTGTCTTCTCCGTGTGAAAGTCGCATACTTTCTTGGATGGAATACCCTTTTAATGAAGGCGCGCCTTCTTGTTTTCCAGAATTCGTACGACGTCGAAATATCCGGTCGTCTTAGCTCTCGCTACATGCAGTGCTGTAGTGCTTCGCCGTTTCTCACAGCATCACACTTGTCTCGCAGCAACTCCACCACCTCCACACGGCCTTCCATTGCTGCTGCCGAGAGAGCAAAGTTAACAGTCGGTACGTCACTTTTTTCAGTAAAACTCTCACGACCTCGATATGGCCACGTGCCGCAGCACGAGTCAAGCCACGCGCAATATCGTATGTGTCCATTCTGCCCAGCAAGCGCTCAACAAGGACGACAGAACCATCAGCCGCAGCATCTGCAAAAATATTCACGATTGTGTTGTGGTCACAACTGCTGATCACCAACTTTGCGACGTCCGATATTTCATCAGCTGCAATCTGTGGCAATGCGCGTCGGTACGCCTCTTGATCGCTGTTGGCGAGGAGAACTTCAACAATGCCACGTCGCTTCTCCTTAGCGGCTTTGACTTTGACTAAAGGATTGGCTCGGCACTCCAAGTTGGTTTTCTTCGCAAACACTCGCGCCATCTCCGCATTATTCTTTTCCACAGCTACGTTCAGACCCCAACTCACATCAGCATCTCCACATTGGGCAATGAGAACCTTAAGCTCCTCGACAGAATCATTCCGTACTGCTTTGTTGGGAATTTCCACGATATCATGCTTCAGACCCTCTCTCTTTGACTGGGTGGTCTGGCATAGCTCGAGCATCAATTCCGTGGCAGCGAGCTGATTCTTTTGTACAGCGTAGTAAAACATCGTTTCTACCGACATACCCACTCGCTCAAATAGCAACTTTACCGATCAGTTTTACCCGCACACGCGGCAAAATCAAACGCGCCATTGATAGTTTCTTGGAGGCGGCAATACCGTTGCTTGCAATCTTGCCCACTCTCACTAAGGCTCAACGGCTTGGGGTCTTCCTCCGGAAGTGGGCAAAATTCAAGCACCAGTGGCATCTCACAGGAACGTTTGGCAGCTGGCAGGATAGCATGCGCCAACGCAGTTTTGTCAGGATGGTTATCAACCTCACAACATCGAGTTGGCCAGCTTTTGCCGCAGCGCTTAATGCATCGCCAATGTCTCTCATCTTTCCTATACATGTATCAGCCAAATACTCGACAAAGGCATTATGGCCCAGCTCTGCAGCCCTGCGCAAGGCGAAGCTATTGAAAATCACGTGCCCTCTTCTCTCAAAAGGTACTGCAGGGCTTGCAGTTGCCCGTTCTCCGCCGCAACGTAAACGCCCTTCCTCACAAGCTGAAAATCCATTGGCCAGGGCCAAAGAGCCCACAGAACATCAACGTGGCCGCGAGCAGCCGCAGCCTCCATGGCCACAGCCACTTCAGAATCCTCCAGATCTATGCGTAACACCTTCGCTCCTTGTACGTTTTCCAATCGCAGCGGCAGCCGCCAGCCCCTTCGGAGGGTTGCTGTGCATGTAGTAGAATTCATTGAGCCAATCGATAACGTCGACGTGGTTGTTCTTCGCAGCTCCCATGAAGGCAGCGGACGAACAACCTTCCTCTCTGGTGTCGTGTAGCTTCTGCAGTATGTCCAGACGCCCTCTAGCCGCAGCTCCGTCCATTTCTCCGACAGTTTCGTTAAATTGGTGCTAGAAATGTTTCTTCGAAGTATTTTTTTTACTTATACAGCCAGTGACTGTCTGGTAACTAAGATATGTAATAGTGATCTTATGCCATGTGCAAACCGTTTATGCAAGATCACGCAATGAGTGTTTGCAAAAGCAATGCTTCCAGTGTTTTCCTGAAAGACAGTGGATACATCTCGCCATCATGGGAAACCGCGTGAACAAACGTAGCATTGTCGTTTTAACGCAATCTACACACGATACACACGCTTGAATCACTATAGGTGCATTTGATGAAGTGAGTCTTCGCACGTATCGCTTTTGCTAATTACATGTACTTAAGTAGTGACTAAACAGAAGATACCTGAGCCGCTACAAAAAACGTATTCAAGCCTGTGTACTTCCATTTAGTTAATCCAACTAATAGCAAACATATATGCAACAAACGTTGATATGTTGAATGGCGGCCGCACTGATCTACTGTATCCATACTGATATACGGGCCTGTATCGCGAGATCCGTCATATTACATGTGTATTACAAAAAGTCCGTGCATGAATCCTAAGCTGGGGCCAGGGGCGGAGCCAGCCGATTTATAAGAGGGGGCAGGGCTAGGGTTATGCGTTAAAATTGCGCCTTGTTCACGAAAAGCATTGTTCGCAGTAATTTTTCTCGTCGTATCCTCACTTTCTGGACTCCATCAGCGCATGCTAAGACAAGTGTACCATCGAGAATGTCCTCAAGATCAAGCCGGGCATCTTGAATTCAAACCGTGCTCGGTCTACAGGATGAAATATGCAACGAAAATCGTTTTTTTATATGAGCGGATCAATCTGTTAAAGTTAAGCTCTCTAGGGCGATGCTAGCACTAAGACTACTACAAAATGTAATGGAGAAACTTGTATATAATCTCACTGAGAGAAGCAATACTTGTATTTTTGTGTGTGTGTGTGTGGGGGGGGGTGGGGCGATCGAGAGGGGGGCAGCCGCCCCCCCAAAACGGCCTGCCTCCGCCCCTGGGGGGGGGGGCGATCGAGAGGGGGGCAGCCGCCCCCCCAAAACGGCCTGCCTCCGCCCCTGGCTGGGGCACAACTCTACAAGCATGCAACGTCGAGATGCCAGCACTCGTTGCTAACAGCGAGAGAATGCTATACAATGCTAGACCTTCTTGATGACTCTACGACAGCGTAATACGGGCCGCTCCATCATGCCTGGAATGGCCTAAGCAAGGCCCCCTTCCTTAATTTTCCAGCAACCGACAACCGCGACTTGTACCTGACGACCGCGTTTTCAAGAACGCATGCTGATCTACCGGGCCCTCGCGCTTGGCATATGCTGCCTGTTCGCGCAGACGGCCACCGCGGCAAATACCCCCAAGCACCCGCTGAATGGGTGGTATCCTTGCTCTGAGGTCACCTTCTCAGACCCATCGGGGAGACCACGAAACCAAACTGCTGAGTGCGCTGTCTACTCCGCTCCGTTGTGCTACCCCGGTATTTGTAAGGCTCCAGCGACAGCGGATCCGACGGTTGACATCTTTGTGAAGCGCCTGCCTGCTTCGGTTGGAGACACCGCGAAAGCCTCCAACGCGTGGCTGCTATCCGGTGGACCTGGGTTTTCATCCGTTGGATGTAAGCTAGAATTCACTGTTGCCTTTCGACTAGGCATGAAAGACTCACTTGTGTTATTTTGATGTAGTGGAGCAAACGATGAAGGATCTTCACATGCGACTCGGGGGTAAAGTCAACGTCTACACTTTGGACCATCGTGGCACTGGACGCAGCACCCTCTTCGACTGTGTGGCTGCGCAGGCGATGACGAGTGGGTCTCCACGGGGTCGCGACTTCAGAGGGACTGAAGTTCCTTCCTGCGCGAAGGACTTGCACACCAAGTACGGAGACCTGTCCTCGTTCTCGATTACCAGCGCTGCGTCGGATCTCGCCTCGTTCATTTCCGACTACTCGAACGGAGCGAACACTTTCGTTTACGGAGAGAGCTACGGTACACCGTTGGTGGAGCGCCTCATGCACCTCAACCCAGTCACCGTCAACGGCTACGTTCTGGATGGCGTTGCGGCACCGACATGCGTTTCACCCGGCAAATTCGAGTACTTTTTCGATGTGGGATGCTGACTATGGTGAGGTGGGCGAGTACTTCATGGGGCTGTGCGGACTGGACAGCGACTGTCAGACGCACTTCCAGTCGGCGAATCTGTCGTCTGCGCTCCGCGGTCTAATGACGAAGATCGACAATGACCGCAACTCAACTTGCGCCTCGTTGGTGGCCAGTGGGGTCACGACTGTCCCGCCATCATACATGCTCCGAACTACACTAGGAAAGCTGCTGAAAGAGGTGAACACGCGCACGCTCATCCCGCCTGTTGTGTACCGACTGAACCGTTGCAGCGCGAACGACGTGGACGTCCTGAACCAGTTCTTCGCCTACCTCGACTCGTACACGTCGTACTCGAGCCTGGACGACCCGTACTTCTCGAGTCTTGTGTTCTACCTCATCATGTTCTCGGAGATGTGGGAGATCCCGACGCCTTCGCAGGCCCAGATAGAAGCACGCTTGGTGAGTTTGAGCATCGCCACGGGAGACACCTACGCGCAAACGTCGTTGTACTGCGCGTTCTCGAAGGAAAAATCGGCAGCGTGCGATGCGTTCAAACTCGGCAACTACGTGGGCGACGGGATTTTCTACCAGCGTGACGCATACTGGAACAAGTCTGCGACTCTCCCGGCCGACGTCAGCGTGCTGCTGCTCAACGGCAAGCTGGACCCGCAGACACCGCACAAGTACGCCCAGTACATGCTTGAAGCGCTACGCACCAGCAAGAAAGAACTCGTCACTTTCGATTACGCACAGCACGGTATTGTGGGTTCGACTGGACTTGGCGACAACGACCCCGACGTGACCTGAGGCATGAAGCTGCTGGTGTCGTACATCAGCAACAACGGCGACTTGCAGCACCTGGACAAATCGTGCGTCGGGCAAATGCCCGCGTTCAACCTGACGGTGCCAACGAACGAGTTGCACAACTTTTTCAGCACGGACGAAGCGTACGACGGCGCCTTCCAATCGGGCCTCAGCTCCAACTAGGCAAGATACTTCGGCGTTGTAGACGACTTGTACCTACCAGTCTTCACAACTTTTCTACCAAGCCTAGACGTAGACTTTCACACTCAAATCAACCTGCAAAAATTCTCAAAAAAAACGTCTGAAATTACGCGATAGCAGTATCCCAATAGGATATTTGGACTAGCTTACCGAATAATTTGACTAACAAATGGGGGTCGTCAGCATGAAAATGCGGTCTCCTCCCGTGCTGCTTCGCGTCGCGACAGCTCTCCCCGCGCGAGTCCAAGCGCTGTCACACGCCGCCCAGCTGATCAGCAACCTTCTCATACCGACCACCCTCGACGCTGCCATCTACAGCGATCTTTACCGAGTGCTCGGGGTCTACGAGTGCTCTCTCCCCGTGACCGTCAGAGCGATGGACGGAGCTGCGACTAGAGGGCGGCTCGATATACTGCAGAAACTGCATAACACCAGAGAGGCAGGTTGCTCGTTTGCTGCCTTCATCGGAACAACCACGTCGACGTTCTACGATGGCTCTACGACTTCTACATTGAGCACTGCAGCCCACAGAAGGAGCTGGCTGCTGCTGCTACGAACGGACACGTGCAAGCGGTGGAGATGCTACGTCTATATGTGGACGAGGAGGAGGTTGACGCTGCACTTGGGGCTGCGGCTGGTGAGGGCCATGTTGATGTGCTGCGGGCTCTTTGGCCGTGGTCAGAGGATGTCGTGTTTATTCAGAGTGCCGCTTACGCTGCGGTGGAGAACGGGCAACTGCAAGCCCTCCAGTACCTTTCTGAGAGGAGGGGGCTCGCCGTCTACGATAGCTTTGATCTGTACAGGGCTGCGGAGCTGGGCCATACAGCCATTGTCGAATTCTTAGCTGATATGGCAGATAAGGCTGATATTGACGAGGTACTTTGTGCAGCAGTTTGTGCTGGCCAGACCCAAGTGGTGAGGTTGATATTGGAACGATATCATCCTGACAAGCATGCGCTGGCGAACGCTATTCCAAACGCCGCCAAAGATTGTAAAATGCTGACTCTTCCTCTTGACTATTGCCCTGTTCTGGAGGGAAGCTCTAAGCCGGTGGGTCGTGAAGAGGGTGTAAGTCAAGGGCACAAGCGCGCGTATTGCCCCCTCCGAGAAGCATTCGATTTCGCGTTTATTGTTGCGGCGAAACACGGATGTGTGGATGTGGTGAAATTGCTATCTGAGAGGGTGGGTTGGCCAGCAGCAATTGGGGACATGCTATACGTGGCGGTAATCAATAACCAACTCCTTGTCACGGAGATGGTACTCGAATTGTGTCCAAAGAGAGAAAGTCTGAAGTATGATATGGTGGACATTTTGCGGCAAGTGGCGTCAGATGGTTCTATCGACATGCTGAAGCTGCTCGCTGATAAATGCGGAGACGCTGCTGTGAGCCGGGGTGTGAACATAGCTGTGGAAAAGAATAATGCAAAGATGGTCGAGGTGTTTGTGAAGAAGAGCAGCTTGGAGTACCGAGTCAATGTTTTAGTGAAGGCCGCTAAGGAGAAGCGACGTGACATTGTCGAAGTTCTCTTAGCTCACAGCGACCAAGTCACCTACCAACGCGCATTGCCTCAGATTGCAGCCGATGAAATATCGGACGTCGCAGAGTTGGTGATCAGCAGTTGTGACCACAGTACGATCGTGAATGTTTTTGCAGATGCTGCGGCTGATGGCTCTGTCGTCCTTGTTAGGCACTTGCTGGGCAGAATGGACGCGTACATCATCACCCGTGCGTTGATTTGTGCTGCTGCACGTGGTCATATCAAGGTCGTGGAAGTCTTGTTGGAGAAAAGTAACGTACCCGCTGTTAACGTTGCTCTTTCGGCAGCAGCAATGGAAGGCCGTGTGGAGGTGGTGGAGTTGCTGCGAGACCAGTGTGACCAAGTGATCATCGACGAAGCAGGAGCGAGAGCTAAGACAACTGGCTACTTCGAGGTCGTGCAGCTTCTAGAAAACAAGAAGGCGAGGCGTCACTGAAAAGAGAACGAAGCAAAAACTGAACTTTTTAGTGGTCACGGATTCCACCTGTAGAGTAAGAATCTTGAGTTGGGGCTGCTTTTGATCTGTTAAGGCGCCAGCCCATGCCCTTGCTTAGTTGCATCTTCTCGAATTCTTTGTAGTGAGATTCTAGCGCCTTGTACGTCTTTGCCTTGACCGAATTCGCTACCTGAGCCAGCGCAGTCGAGAGTTCTTCACTAGTTACTCCAGCGTTGTACCATTGGTTGAACCTTGACCACACCGCAGAGATCTTGCTGTCTTTTAGTGCGCTCACTACCTCGTCAAGTTTGCTGGTATCCATCCAATTCGTGAGATATTGGTTCTGTTTCTTGGCCGTCCTGAAGTCGTTGAACCTCGACAGAATTGGCATGTTTTCGACCGCTTTGCCATTCCCCTGCAGTCTGCCAAGAACCGCGTGCAGTGTGTCTTCATCCGCATTCCACGTCTTGAACATAGAAATCCGATCGTCAAAATTAGATAGCGCCTGCGTGATCTTGTCCGCGCTCACCAAGTCGTCTAGCTTCGCCGCATCAATTCCTCCCGCCCTCTCTTCTACGTTTTTCTCGTCTAAATCACTCATAACGTAGCTTCTCAGGAATCTCTCGCCGGTTTCTTCCGCCTTGGAGCTGTGGACATGGGAACTCTTCGACGTTGCGGAAAGATGGGAGGTCGTCGGTACGAGGACTGCATCGCTCAAAGTAAGAAAAGCGAATGCAACCGCAAGTGTGATGGCGATTAACCGCAATGTTGCTTTGACTTTTGGTACCCCAGGGGAACCACCACACTGGCTGCTGGTAGGAAAGTTGTGGAGTGAGTAGAGCGTCCGCGGACCGATCGTTACCGTTTCACGCAATCATCGTTGATGTCACGGTAATTTGAAACGATGCAATCGTTGTTTACGATCAAACCTCGTTTTGTGGAGAAACGCTATACCGGACGAGTATTATATTTTACATATTGGTCAGTCACAGAATCAATCCATGCACCATTGTTTTTCATTCGGCTTACCTTGTCATGCGGTTGATACCGTGCTTGACAAAAAAGGTTGCGACCATGGAAATTGAAGTTGTGTTGGGTTAGGACCACACTTGGCAAGAGGGCCCACGCGCTGTTACTTTTACTAGTTTAAAAAAGTAGTCGTGGTCGCGGACAATTTCGAGCGCTTTATCCGTTGCTGGCAAACCGAGGTAAAGGGGCACACTCCAAAGCAATGTGATACCTTCATACTATCTGTGGTTTCAATGGCGCATGTTCAACAAAGTCTATGAGGTAATGCTATAGACTGAAAGAAATATAAAATATATTACATTAAATATTCGTGAATAATTGTCATTGCGCGTTTGGTATTTGAAATATACATTTTCTATTTTTAATATATTAACTTTTATATTTCAAATACTTTCACTAATGTATTTCGAAATAACTCAATGAAAATTATACTGGGAAGCGACGAAGTGCTGATAGCCCAGCCCAAACAGGATTAATTCGGGCGCCCCTTCAAACTGGTGACGAACCGGTAATAGGTTTTACGGTCAGTTTACATTGATGTCGATTGACCAAGTGTTCTCGACATCTCGAGAATGATAGAGGTGGCCGAGTTTGACAAATCGAGAAGAGCATTTGCAGTCTGGACGAGTCGTAGACAGATCTCACGTTCGTGTTTCGGTTTTGCTTTGAAAATCGGTCGTCCTTTTATCAATAGCGGTGCGGCCGGGCAGATGCTGCGGCTGCGAAGCAGGCGCAGGAGATGCCCGTAGGTCGTACGTATCGAAGTGCAGGTATAACTAAAAAAATGATTGTTTTGAGCTATATCTTTCTATCAGTATCAAACGATCATAATTGTGCTCTTTGTCTGTGATATCGAAGTAGTAACTCTATTCAATTAGCGATCACTTTACTGTACGATCATCCTGGATGCGCAATTGCGCAACTGATTGGCTTCATGTTGAACAGGTTCCGCTTTATTAGGAACGATGGCATGGTGTCCAAGAGAATCAGTGTTGGTTTGAGGTGATTTTTCAGTTATTTTGTTTTCGGCTACCGTCTAATAGTTTTAAGTAAGCTGAGTACATGCACCGGCTTTCCGAAAATCAAAATGCTATCATTTATTAATATCTATCCCAGCCTTCGCGAAGCCCTAGTACTGGGATAGGAAGCGACGAAGTGCTGACAGCCCAGCCCACACAGGATTAATTCGGGCGCTGCCGCTGTCCCCCCGTAGGTACAAACTGGTGATGAACCGGTAGTTTTAAGGTTACCGACGAGAATCATGGCTGGCGAGAGGAGGGGTTTCAGATCTCGTTGGCGTGAAGCGCCAGAGGATGAAAGTGGCTTTTCCCGATTGGACGGAGACAGGCAGTTAGGAAACGACCGCTGGCTGCGGCCAGCGCAGTAGCTCTCATTCTTCTACTTCGTCTCTTCAGCTCAACCCGCCACTCCGCACCCTAATATCATACAAGCTCGATTGCCCCACTGTCGTAGTGTTAATTGTTGGAAAAAGATGGAGGCTGGCTACCGATCTCACAAGGTCCGTTTTCATTTGAGAATCGCTCGCGCTTC
>JAIKVE010000079.1:0-33418 GCA_024679115.1 Phytophthora pistaciae | reverse complement strand
CCTGCTGCAGGACGTTCCGGAAATGGTGAGGGCGTACGAAGCCCACCACGCACTGCCGGCGCGACGGTAGTGCGAGCGCTGTAGTCACCCGCAGCGCTCGAAGCACCACGCTCGTCGCGTTCCTCGCGTGCCATGTACTTGGCACGGAGATCCTTGAGACTCGCAGGTACACGGATCGTCGTGTACCCGTTTAGGTCGCGGTCGCTCAAACGCGCTGCACCCGGAAGACACAACGTGCACTGTTGGCCTTCGGGCACAGCGCATGGAACACCAGCGTCCACAGAAGATCTGTGGAGCTGCTCCAGCCTCCCACGCGTCGAGAATGTCTCGAAGCGTTCACGGGCATGCTTAACCCGCTCACGGTAAGCAGCCGGATTCTTGTTGAAGTTGTCAACAAAAGCATTCCAACTTTGACAAAGTGCCTGCCACTCAGGCACTTTGCTGCGAGAAGAAGTCTTCTTGCTGGAGTAATACCGGAGCTCGTGGAAGAGTCCGATGTAGTAGTCACGCCTTTGATCCGTCATCGGATCAAAGTGCTGCCCCTCCGCCACAGCATCATCCTCAATCGCGCTGCATACGTACAGCGGGATCGTATTTGGAGGCACCGAGTTGCCCACCCGTGCCGCGATGTCAGTCGCGGACGGCATCCACGGATCACGCGCTGCGTGAGCAGCGCGTGGAGGGCTTGAAGGCGCCGCATCACGCGGGGAGCTTAAAGCCCCAGCAGCAGAGAGCGGAGTCTCGCTGTCGCCACGCGAACGCTTCGAGCTCGAAGCGCCCGAGTCGTCTTCTTCGCGAGGGCGTCTCGACCCGGCATGCGGGTCGAGACTATCGCTGTCGATAGACTCCTTGCGCTTGCTTGAAGAGGCCTCGCCTTCCTCCATCACTACGTCGTCGTCTTCGTAAACAACGACTTCGTTGACTACGGAAGAACCCTGCAGCACGATCTTCGGCTGGGTCGTCCCCGCCGTTGTCTTGACAGCAAGAGCGTCGCGCTTTGCTTCCTGACGCTCGAAGTACTCGGGAACAGAGAGGTTCTCTGTTCCGGTGGCGGCCTTCTCTTCAGTCGAAGCAGCAGTCTTCTTCGGCGAACTCATTGCGGAATGAGCTCGAGTTTTCTTTCTCCCAACGTGAAGAATTGACGAATGGTCAATTGCCTGATTGACGTGCCGTGACCGGCGCGTCTAACCTTAAGGGGGGGATGGTGTAACGGGGTTACACGTACAAGTGGCTACAGTCACTTGTAACTCTAACAGTTACGTTATCTGTTAGAGAATGGATACTTCCTCGACCTTGGTGTAAGACACACCAATGGCTACATACATTTACGATCACCACGACGGGTGGTCCATAGAGACTTAGGATTTCTATTGGCTGAAAGCAGCATCTTTTAGCCAATGAGCGACATGCATAGCAATGGAGTTCTGCCAACCAGCCGTTGGCAGATTCCCAACTTAGAATATTACATTTAGAGGAAGTCAGAAACATAAAACAAAAATAGCAGTTCTCATTTTAACCCAAAAACATTATTTGGATCGTTTATTTAGATTAATCTATACTCGGAGACCCGAGTATAATTAACTCTAGTTTAAACTAAGCTACGCTTCCTCACACACGTGCGCACACGTGTAAGCTAAAGTAGTGAGCCAAAGTAGGCCCATTACACTACCCGATGTAGCGACACTCAGTGTGCAGCAGCCGCCTCCGTGCTGGCCCTCAGCTAGTGGACGGTGTAGGACAGACGTAGACGTGCATAATGCACCACCACACACAGTTAGAAGCCCCGTAGAACGTGAGGTATTAGCGCTGCAAACGTACCGTCAAATTGGCTTTGCCGCCTTCGCGCGTTTAACCGTGACCACGAGTGCTATCTGGTTTGGTGAATTAATATCCCGACAAAACGGATAGCAATTTGAAGAATAATAGATCCGACGCTTTGCCCTTTAGTCATCCCTCCCTGGTCTATTTTAGATAGTGCCCTCATATTTAAGCTCGATTTTATAGCTGCTGTCGGTCGCTATTCAGACTCTATTATAGAGGGCAAAGTATCTGCAAACGGCAATAATAATAATGCATATAATTCCTCTTCCCTGAGTAAAACGAATTGTGGACATTTGTTCCGAATCCTATATTTTCGAATATCGCTACTCCACAACACACACAGGCAGCTATTGTTGACGGCAGAGTTTGCACTCCTCATTGCGTGGGCCTCTGCAAAACAGAAAAACAGAATTGTACATTTACTAAAGTAGTGTAACTATAGCCTGTACATTTATTTAGAAAATGTTACCACCACTTAACCGAAATCGGATGCAGTACATTGCTTAAAAAAATGACCGAGCGAACGTTTTGTGGAGCGTCTGCATTCTCTAGAGCTTTGGGCAAGGCCATTCGTGGAAGTGCCTTTCGAAGTCGAGCCAATGCTGTATCTTGTTCCTGCTTCGTGCCCGGAGCGATAGTACAAGCGCCTGTGTTACCATCTGAAGGCATGCCTCTTGATATTGTTTTCGATATGGATGTGTCCGGGTGCACGCCGCCTCCCTCAGCGCCTTCGTCCGTCATGCGTTTCCGTTTTCTTTTGCGATATTCAATATTTCGTAGGCGATTCTTTTCCCGTTGCTCTGCTCGCTCATCATCCGTCTTGGTGATCGTTTTATCGCTCGACACCTTGCGCTATCTAGGCGACTTCGTTCGCGCTTTTGGGCTGCACGATCTGTATTCGAACTCATCGTGGAGTGCGCCGTAGATGCAACGGCACTTTGAGCAGCGCTGACGCTTCCTTGCATGGATGTTTGTTTCCAATTTCAGCAGCAACTCCGGAGATACTGAGAGGATGCCACCGGAATCAGGAGTAATTAATCTAGAAGACATAACAATGCATTGGTACTAATCAAACTGTTGAATTGCTGAGCCGCGCTAATTCAACAACGGTCAATTCTAACCACTGTATTAGCAGTGATCTAATAGGAAGTTATGTTGTAGACTTTTTTTTCAAGTCCCTGGCTTTGCATGAAAAATCTCAGAAATCTCCGTAGATAGACCCACTAGAGCGCATGTTTATCTAATCTTAGAGTCGTTCTTAACCACGGTAGAATTGTAGTATGTAGAATCCGAAACCCTATGTACAAGGACCAGCGAATACTACAATACACCACTGTTGAGAACGGAGGTGAGCCGTTCACCTATGCTGCCAGGAATATAGGTCGTTGGTGGTGAATGCATTCCATGCAGAGCTACAATATCATCCTCTACGACCAACCTATAATTCGCGGCAGTCTAGTTATCGTTGCATCTCGCCTGAAAGCTGAGAACGCTAGCTACTAGGAAATCTCGTACTTAGAACAGAGTTTGTCTTGGAAAATGTAAGGCAGTCGCTTCGAGGGAGCTTCGAGAATGAACTTTTGCGCAAAGTCGGGCCATGATATGCCGTTCTCCCGGTACTCCCCGTACACCCCGTTCACCAGGACGAGGTGTACGGTACTACGACGAGCCTGTCCATGCGCGGCCTTATTACGCAATCTCGTAGTACGGTACTACAAATACTACGATTCTACCGCTGTTAAGAACGACCCTTAGACCTCCGATGCTTCTATCTCTCTCATTCTATCGCTGTCTTGGGCTTTCTTGGTTTATTTAGCCACCAATCGCACTTGTTATTGGCTCACCAATGATGCCTTTGCGTAAGATTGTCGATGCACTAAACCTGTGATGGACCCAACCTGCACAGTACTACACTGCGCGACAAAAGGTTTGGGACACTCACGTCCGAGTCCATATCTCGGCTTCTAGAATGAACTGCGGGTTGCTATTTAGATATCTTCGTCCAATCACATAAACGCAGAGGGCACTTGTGACGCTGACCTAGATTTCGCAGTATATCTATAGGCTGCCATACAACTAACTAGAAATCGGCCCGCGACAAAACTTTGGGACAAAAAATGACTTGATTTTTGTATTGGCTAGAGTGGTTGGGTAGAGTGATGGTCACTGTCTATCCTTCGAGAACTGTGCTTATTACCCTATTTTCACTATGGCGCGGACCTCCCATCTCCGACGAGGAGCGAGGCCGCATGAAGGGCCTCCACGAGGCAGGTACGGGGGTCCGCGAGATAGCGCGGCGCCTCGAGCGCTCTGCCAACGGCGTCAGCTATGCCCTACAAGCGTCGGTGAAGCCCAAGAAAAAGGGGGGGACGCCCGCGTAGCCTCACCGATCGCCAAGTTCGCCAAGTTGTCCGCGCCGCCGCCACGGGAGACTACTCTGCGGCCGAGTTAAAGGCTACTTACGGCTTGTCATGCACGGTGCGTACGGTCCAGAGGCTATTGTCTGGGGTTGACTTCCTAGTCTACACTAAAATGGATCGTACGCTACCTCTGACTAAGGAGCACATGCTCGCCCGGCTGGAGTTTGCCGAGCGGCTCTCAACGGCGGCTCAAAAGGAAGTCGTGTGGCCCATGATCATCTTTTCAGATGAGAAGAAGTTTAATTTGGACGGACCGGACGGCTACAAGCACTATTGGCGGGACTTAAGGCGCCCGCATCGGCGCTACAAGTCGCGCCAAAATGGCGGCGGGTCACTGATGGTGTGGGGGGCCTTCGGAACCAAGGGAAAGTCGGAGTTGGTGGTGCTGGAGGGGCGCCAGAACTCTGGCCACTACATCTACACTGTGTCGGAGCATCTGCTCCCGTTCGCGCACAAGCACTATGGTACGGATTTTGTGTTTATGCAGGACAATGCATCGATTCACGCGTCTAACGAGACGAGATCGTTCTTCCAGGAGATCGGGGTGCAGCTTCTGGACTGGCCAGCGCGCTCCCCCGAGCTCAACCCAATCGAAAATGTCTGGGCTATTCTAGCCAGGAAGGTCTACGGCCACGGCAAGCAGTATAACTCCGTGCCAGAGCTTACTGCTGCAGTCATGCAAGCTTGGGAATCGCTCACCATGAAAGAGTTGCAAGATCTTTTGGACACCATGCCGGCTCGTTGCTTCGAAGTCGCGCGCAAGAATGGAGACAAAACCCACTACTAGGTACATGGCTACATTTTGATAATACAAAAATCAAGTCATTTTTTGTCCCAAAGTTTTGTCGCGGGCCGATTTCTAGTTAGTTGTATGGCAGCCTATAGATATACTGCGAAATCTAGGTCAGCGTCAGAAGTGCCCTCTGTGTCTATGTGATTGGACGAACATATCTAAATAGCAACCCGCAGTTCATTCTAGAAGCCGAGATATGGACTCGGACGTGAGTGTCCCAAACCTTTTGTCGCGCAGTGTATTGCGCAGTGACGCGCCACGCAACCATGGTATCATGCTTTGCTGGGCGACTACGCACACCGGCAGCATGTATAACACTGGTAGTACTCAATTGGCGTAATGTGTCAGAGCGGCTTGTCGCTTTTACATGTATTATAATAAGTTAGCTAAGCACCTCACTATATTGTGGTTCACACCAAGAAGCGTCCGATTATGTGGTCCACCCTAAGTACGATGGTTCGCACAAAGTACGCGATCGACGTCACGGTAAGTTCTTCGCCGGACAAGCAAAGTTTTTCAAACTTCGAATTTCTGTCGACATGGCTACCTTTCTGTCGATATGGCTACATTTTTCATAACGGTTTGATAGACACGCATCAATTTTGATCGATACAGTCAGTGGGCGATGGACGTGGAGGACGCGGCGGCGCTGAGCTACGAGGCCTTCTGCGCGCGTTACATGGCGCGCAACCGGCCGGTTCTGCTGCGCAACGTGACGGACAAATGGTTCCCGGGCGCAGCGCAGTGGAAGGACGGACAGCGAATTAATTTCCAGCACTTGAAGGCGCAATACGGGGCTGCAGAGGCGCCGGTGGGGTATTGTCGTTGATTTAGAGGTGATTGGAGCGTGTTTTAACGCGGCTTTTGACTGCGATTAAAGGTGGCGAGTGGTGACGTAGCGGAGTATGGAGCAGAGGAGCGATGTACCATGAGACTCGGTGCGGGAGGAAGGAAGAGGAAGTAAATTAGTGGAGGATTGAAGCCTGACTGGAGGTTACTATGGATGTAGACGAGTACTTGGAGCTGATTGAGAACGGGACCGTGGGCAAGAGATACCTCAAGGACTGGCACTTTGTGCACGCTTTCGGCCACGATGTTTATGAGTGAGGATGGGATAACAATTGCAGCTGAATTGAGAGGGTGAGCAAGTGTGGCTGATCGGTGATGTTGGTGGTATGTGGCTGGCTGCTGGATGCAGAACACCGCCGTTTTTCAGGGACGACTGGCTCAACTGGTACAGCTTTGACGCTGGGTGGTGAATTGCAAGCTTTAGGAAAGCCTGACGAAGTTTAATTTGTTGTTGCTAGGTGGTGGGACCACAAGGAGAAGAGCGGGAGTGACTACCGGTTTGTGTACCTCGGTAGGCAAAAGTGACCCTGTTTCGAGTGTATCTGAAGCTTGAGTGATCTAACTTAGCTGCACAATCGGATGGTTAGGCCCTGCTGGAAGCTGGACACCACTGCATCACGACGTGTTCCGCTCGTACAGGTATGAAAGCAGTCGTCCTTTGATGCAGATCGAGCTCGAAAATAATAATGGATGCCCTTGCAACTGCAGCTGGTCGGTGAACGTTTGCGGCCGCAAAGAATGGGTCTTCTACCACCCGGACGACGTACGTACTCCGTAGCATCTTGGATATTGTTAAGGCGAAACTTTACAGTTGCTGTTGTTAATCTGAGAGCAGGAGCCGAAGTTGAAGGACCGCTTTGGTCGATTTGTCCTGCCCGACGTGACAGCGGAGGATGTCGACCGAGAGAAGTACCCTCACTTCCATGAGGCAAAGCCAATCTACGTGATCCAAGAAACCGGTGACGCGATCTTCGTCCCAAGCGGATGGTACCACCAGGTCAAGAACCTCGAGGACACGATCTCCATCAACCACAACTGGTTCAACGGGTACAACGTCCGCGAGCTGTGGGCGTTCTTCAAGCGCGAATACGCAGCGGTCGAGCACGAGCTAGAAGACCTGAAGGAGATGGGCCTCGTCGGACGCGAGTTCGTCGACCAGTGCCAGCTGGTCATGCTCGCCAACACCGGCATCAACTACGTCGAGTTTCGCGAGCTTTTGTGCGCCAAAGCCAGCGACTTACTGACACAACGCGAACAGCCCGAGAGCAACCGCCCCGCAGCTCAAGAGCGGGATTTACTTCTTCACCTCGGCTATGTAAGTTCTTCATTGCTGTAAGCTTAAAGTTATCTAACCTACTTCTAACTCGAAGCTGACGTGGATGCTTTAGGTACGTGGCATCCTTCATGAGCTGAACGCGGCTTTGGAAGTCGTGGACGATAACACCGAAGCGAACGAGAGCTGGCTCGATGTTGACTTGCAATTGCGAGCTCTGGCTGATGCACCAAGCGAATCCAGCGTAACTGGAGATCTACTGAGGTGCGTAGAGGAGATAAGCAATAGGTAGTTTCTCTTCTTCCAATCTATTTTTCGCTAGGTGTTCTAGTTAGTGCCTTGGTCGTGTTGCATTCACTTGGGTAGCGACGTTTGCCAATAGCTTTACCGTTCATGGCAGCCAAGACGCCCGAGGAGGAGATCGCAGAGCTGCGTCAAGCCAATGACGAGCTCTACCGAGAACATGCGAATGAGAAGGCTCAAATGCAAGCAGCAGTGGAGCAGGAGCGGCTACGGACAGCAGAGTTGACACAGACAATTGAAGCCATAACCGAAGAGAACGGCCAGTGGCGTGAGAGTTACGCGGCGTTGGACGAGGCCAAACGATATGCCGAAGAACAAATTGAAGAGACCAGAAGATATGCGGAGGAGCAGTTCGCTGCTGAGAAGGCCGAGCTGGAAGAGCAGATCGCCCAACTCGAAGACAGCGTCAAGAGCTGCACGTCACAAATGGTGGACGACCTGGCGGAGTTGGAGCGTCTTCGTGCCTCGGACGCGGCGCACGAGCTGCAGGAGGCGGAACTACAGAGGCAGCTGGACGAACGTGATGATCGCTTTGCCCAGCTAAGCGCTGAGTACGACTCACTGCGTGTGCAGTACGATCAGCTGCAACAAACGGTGGAAGACGCTCGCAAGTCTCATGAAGACGAACTCGCTGCCAAACAGCAAGCGTTGGCGGACAGTTCAAGCAAGATCGAAGAGCTTCAGGCTCAGGTGGCGGGTCTGGAGGGTCAATTGAAGGCGGCATCGGCGACTCAAGACGTGCGCGAGGTGAACCAAAACGCGCTGCTGCGTCGTGCCGAGCAGCAGACTCAAGAGAAGCAGGAACAACTGGACGAAGCCAATGCACGGGTGAAGGCGCTGGAGGATGAATTGGCATTGCTCTCGCTCACGAGCGGTTCGAATGACTTTGCCTTGCGGGTCAAGGGGCTTCAACAGGAGGTGTTTGTCAAGTCCGAGCAGCTCGTTCAGCAAGGTGAGAAGCATCTTCGCGTCGCTGAGCTGCTTGACAAGACGAAGAGCGAGCTGGCTCAGCTTCGAGAGGAGGTGGGAGGAGTGCGTCGCACGCTGCTTCGCGGTATTGGCCTGGATCCGACGATAGCTACCGGTAGTCAAGACTCGAGCGTCGACGACATGCTTTACCAGCACGTGAAGCTCGAGGAGCTGGTGCGTCTGCGACTGAAGGCGTTGGAGCATGAGTGGCAGCTCGCTGGAGGGCCAATGGCTTCTACTTCTACTTCGTCTCTTGACCCCGCGACAGACGAAGGCGAGTCATCGTCTTGCCACTTGCCCAACGTCGACAACTTCTCAGCTCTCGACGCTCTCGGTCTTGGTGGGGCTGGACGGCTGGAGCGGGAGATGCGAGTGCTACGAAGTCGCAACAAGCGGCTGATTGAACGCACGGAACGGCTCGAAAGCGAGCTCGACACGGCCCAAGGTGGACTGCGAGACCTGCAAAGTATGCGGGAGAAAGTCGTGGAGATGGTCGGTCGTGAGCGCGTCGAGAAGGAACTGCGTGCCAAGAGCGAGCTGGCCAACAAGGAGCTGGGCGAGAAGGTCGCCGCTCTCTCGGAGCACGTGGAGAAGCTCATGGTGCATCTGAAGCACGAAGCTGCGGCCAAAACCCGCGCAGTGGAAGCTCAACGGCGCGTGGACAAGGAGTTACTCGACGCGAAGGACAAATTGGCCACAGCAACTCGCAAACACGCTGCACAGGACGCAAAGGTGGCGGAGCTGGAGCAGGGCGCGCGTATCCTGGAGGACCAGCTCCGTCTTATGGACGAGAAGTTCATCGACGTGCGCAACAAACTGGACTGGACGCGGTCGAACGCGCGCAAAGAGAACAAACAGCTCTCGGCTGAGCTGCGCTCGCTGCGTATGAAGTGGCAGATGGCGAGCGATTCGGGCGTCCTCTCTGGGCTTCCAGACTGGGTCGCTACTACATCCGTGCCGAAGTTCTCCAAGAAGCCGCCGCTAGGAACCAGCAGCTCCGACTCACGACTGCCGACGCCTAAATCGTCGAACAACGGACTCTCCCCAGTCGTAGCGGCGGTGGTGCAAGACGCTTTAGCGATCGGCAACGGCGCGAGAGTCAAGTTTGACATCCCAAAGTTGCCTCAACCAGAGTCGGACGCGGGCACGCCATGGTCTGACGCCAAGTTGTCCGTGCTTCAACGTCAATTTCAAGACAAACGTCGAGGCTAATCTCATGGTAAATAGCATTGTCTTTGATTAGTAGCATAAATTCTCACCAAGGCAAAGCAAAGCAAGCAAAGCCATGCATTTTTGCTACATGTAGTGGAACCGAGATCCTTTCGGCGAGATGTGGATGGGCTACAATAATTACAAAGGCAAGGTGAGTACATGTATTTCATCTGTGAGTGTACAAGCTGCAAGAGATGTCCTTTCGTGTAGCGCAATAATTTTTCAGCAACAACGACATCAAAACCCACCGAATTGCGAGATCAAGCAGAGCCCGCCAAAAGCAAGCGAGCGAGCAAGGCCATGCATTGTATGGATAGGAAGCAGCTGAAGAGAGCAGTTTATGTTGATAGACCGCATACTGCAATAGCAACCACAAAGAACACCGAACTGCGAATCAAGCGGGCTTCTAAAGCCCGCGAGCCAGTTATGTTTTAGCTATCCATTGTCATGGCCTCTCAGTCACTACTGAGTCTTCAACAATCAATTTGACAATGCGTTTTTATTGGCCGAAAATACGGAAGATCCGACTCTCGACCTTTTCTTCATTCCAGAATCTGCCGCCTTGAGGAAAGATGAAGCTGCTATGCGCGATCGTGCGTGGGGCAGGTAGCGCGTCCTCCGTGGACATCGACGCGCTCGTACGTGGGGTAGGCAGCGCGTTCCCCGTGAACATCGACGCGGGCCAGTCAGTGGGAGACTTGAAGGACGTGATCAAGGCGAAGAACACAGCGACGATCACGTGCGACGCCAAGGACCTGCAGCTCTTCCGGACGGACACGAAGGGCGAGTGGCTGATGGAGGCAGACGTGGAGAACGGGGTGGTCATGGCTGGATTGACGCTGTTGAAAACTGCGGGGGCACCGCTCAATATGTATAAATTGAAGGAGACGACCGTGCAGGTCGAAATCACAGAGGACATGGTTGAGGCTAACCGGACCCCGGTTCACGTGTTGGCGGTGCTTCCGAAGGGGGGAGATGTCGAGCACGACAGGGTGGATGTACCGAAAGGACTTGCTGTGGATACGACTTCGTGTGATGATCTCCTCGCGTTCCTGGAAAGTGAAATGACCAACGAAGAAGAAATTGTGGTAAACCGGAACATTTTAGGTGCTGAAAGTTTACAATTTCGATTGGTTGGAAGAGGCAATTAAGACCGCAGCGGATTGCTTCAACAGAATCATTGAGGCTAGTCGTGGTACAGGATCAGACCGCACACACCGTCCTATACCTGTTTGCTCTGGAATTTCGGGTTTGGGGAAAACGCGTATGCTGGAAGAAAGTGGCACGATTCTTGAAGAGATGAAATTGGACCCCGAGTACGTTGTTCGCCTGATTGTTCCGTACTACAATGGATATAAGCCAATACCAGTCGAGCGGTCGATACCAATTGAGGCGTCATTCTCGTGGCGGCTTTTGTATCGTTTTTTTCTGGACAATAACTGCGCGTTTGAATTCGTCACGTGGTTTGAGTCACGGCTACCTTGTAATGGAAGTCAGCTGACTTTTGGTAACGCCATCAAAGTTATCGAGCGCAAGTTGCGTCAGAGCGTGCAAGGACAAAAGATGCAGTACATCTTTCTTGGCATCGATGAATACCAAAAGATTGACAAGCTAAGGACTTCTGGAGCAAATACCGGCACATCAATCCTGCGCGAACTCGTGGAAACTATAGCAGGTTTCCTGTGTACGAAGTCGTCGAGTCTGGTTGTGCTGCCTATGTTTGCAGGGACGGATTTGGGCGTCATTGCACCGGATTCAATCGCCAATTCCTCGTATTATGTGACCAAGCGGCTTCCCATGACCCTCTTGACCCTGGGGCAAGTGCTCACCTCTGTGGAGGGCAATGCAAATTTTGCTGGGTTCTTGCGACATACTCAGGTCTATCGCCATTTGTTCACTCTTGGAGGTGTTCCACGGTGGGTTGTCGATTACCTATTGGGACTGAAGAGGTGCTCGGAACCAGATGAAATTACATTGAAAAGCATCAACATGTGCTTCACGGACGTCTGGACAACGTACGTCGATACTTACACGGGGTTAATATCAACCCATCAGCTCGCCCGTTTGGCAGCCTATGCCGTGTCGGGTCGACAAGTTCGACACCAGGACACGTTCGATAAACAGTTCAAGTGGTCAAAACTTCGCGATTCCTCGATATGCGTGCTCAACCCATCATTATCCACACCTAACGTTTGCGATGTACGGGTTCCTTACGCGCTGTTGCAGAGCATCGCGTCGAGTGATGATATGAAAACCAAAGCAGAAATTTTTTTCGCAGCGGCTTTAAGTGATATTGGAGAACTGGTGGATTCGGAACTGTTCGTCCGCGAGCCATGGCAGTCGTGGGCGATGTTCGGTGCTTGTTTCTATGCTGCTAGAATCAATGCCTTGCTGGTGCTTGGGCGCTCGACTGTGACGCTGGGAGAGCTTCTGCCGGGGGCGCTGATGAGCGATGACACGCGTCGCATTTCCGTGAAACTTGCTCCGTCAAGAGTGTTTCAGTGTGCCGAAAAATTTGGCTCTTCAACTCCCAAGGTCGTTTCACAAAAAGACCATCTATCGGAAAAAGTCGACTGGACGTCAAGTGGAAACATAATTGTAAATGGGGTTGGTGGAGCTGGCGTCGATATTTTCTTTGCTCTGAAGGATGCTCTCTCTGAAAATTTGATTGTCTTTGTGGACCAAAGAAAACGACATTTCGGTAAATTTCAGCCAAAATCAGCAAGGGAGTATCTTCGCAAGCTGAGGAAATCCCGCCCTGCATTTCTCGAGAAAGGCACGCGTTTGGTGGGAGGGGTCATGAATTGTGTTGCCCCGTCAAATTTTCAGGACTATGTTGTGCCGAGTGATTGCTTCCTCTTGACCCGAGACGAGACTGAGCGGTTCCATGGAACATTGGCGTATCATCCAGCATGTACACCTATCGTCCCAATGAATTCAGCTAACAAAACAGCTCTCAAGTCGGTGCTTAAAGGCAGTGAGGAACAAGTTGACAGAGCCGCCGAAGAAATTTTGAGGAAGAGGATGGAACCTAGCGGAGGATTCATCGATTACGAGGCAATGCGTTCACATTTCAAAGTTATGAAGCTGGATGTTGAGGTTGATACCGAGTACGCGGTTTGCACAGGTTAAGAGGTTCAATCAGTAAGTTTGTCGGCGTAGTTGTTGGTAATTAACAGAAGGAATGCAAAGCTGGAGTAAAACCTGCGCTTACGTGCATCTTGAAGAATGGTGTCAGGAGATACGTAAAACCCCTGAACCGCAACGTTTGAATTGTACTACAATAGTATCCAAAACGGTGTAAGACTACCCCGAAGGGCAGGCAAGCTGAGTCACTCGAACAAATTTATTCCTTCCTTTTTTATTTTCAAAACATTACGGTTTAATCGTTGCTGTGATGCAGACCTGGCAATATGCTTTTAACCCATGAACATACATTTACCTGTTTGTTCAGGATTCTAGTTTAGGCTTTTACGTAAGTAGCCAATTGGATAGCTCACCGATACCTCGCTGATAGTATCCGTAAGCTGACGCTGGTTTATCCGCGCGCAGATTACAAGCTAGTCTTGGTATTCTTCTTTGCCTGTGGAAGCGATTTCAGCACCCGTTTTAATGCGAAGACAGTCGATGAAATCCGCGCGTGGTTGATGACTTCATTGCAGTCGTGGCGAGGGAGAGAAGTCGAGAGAGGCCTGCTGCAAGACCTCACTACCAAGAAGCTTTGTGTGAAATATCTCGATGGACTCGCCGTTAAATTTATTGAACGATGTGGCCAGAAAATCAAGGCTATGCAAGCTGTATCGGAGGTCAAGAACGAAGTGGTGCTATATATCCTGCTGGTGCGGGCATTTTCAGGTATTGACGCTGTGCTCGTCGTACCGGACTCTTATCGTATTATCTACGTGCAGGCGACAGCATCCAAAGCTCATCCCATCCAGTACCACGTCTGAAAGACGCCAATCAGGAGTTGACGCAGCGGAAGGAATCCTCATGTTATTCGCATAACCTTCTCTTTATCGTACATTTACGACAGCTTGCCTTGCAGCTCTACGGAAGCAAGAACCGGACGATGCGCAAAGCAACATTTGATATCGAGGTGACGCAGTGTGTCGGAAAAATTACTGCCTAGTGACCCTAGGTGCTAGAACAGGTTACTTCGTTACCCTTTGTCTTTATATCGTCGTTTGAAAGGCACTTCACCCGCGTCGGTATTGGATGAATGCCGCGACAACCCCCTTCGAATATCCTCGGTATGTACGTGCAACCGTCGATTCCAACTGCAAGCGCGTTGATTGCCTTTGCCGGCTGTATATTATCATGGTACTCTGTGGTGCTATTGTTGCGGGTTTGAGTACGCGCGGTGAGCTTGAGAAGTTCCCTCCTTTTTACTGCGGTTCCAACTACGAGCCTCCGACACGGGCGAGTCTACAGGAGCATTATTCGACTTACTGTATGCTGGAAGTATGGTGCTTTCCAGCAACGAGGACCAAAGTCAGCACTTTAGTGGTCGCGTTCGTCCGAGTTGGATACAGTACTCGTTTGATTTCCTTACACGTCAAATTTTCCATGACCTTCTCTACCAAGGAGAGTACGAACCTGTTGTGAACGAATGGTTACCCTCGGCTGCTGTTGATATGTTGAGCACGGCCTCGAAAACATGCACCAGAAAGCATCCCGCTAGTCGAAGCTTGAATCAACGGTCGATGGCTTCAAACTAGCACGCGTAACGTCTGAGTCATCGCATTTGATATCGCCCCCCCCCCATTCGCTTTGATAGCCATCTCGAGCTCAATACCAAAGCCCTTTGCTCACGCTGTAGGTGTCTTTGCATTGCTGTCAAAAGTTAAAAGTTGCCAATGTTTCTCAGTCTCCTGAATTGTGGTATGGTAAGTAAGGTTTACTGCTATGGTTTGTATCCATTCGTCGAATGAGAAGAACGAGAAGTACCACGCGCTGTTCGGCTTCATCGATCATCTCTCTGATATCCTTCACGAACTAACGGACTAAGCGTCCACCCCTTTGTCCAACTTTACCCATAGGAGGATACAAACTGATCAGATAGATACGCTCAGCATGTCTTCTTCACGTGGTCGTGGCTTGGCAGCATGTTCCCTCCTATTCATTGTTCATTCCACCAAGTCGCGCGCGCATCGATGCCGGAGAACACGAAGGAGTCGGAGGCGGGGGTCCAAACACCCGCAACACCGGCATACGCCCCCTTCACCGATGTCGAGGGTGCATCCAACTACTCGCTGTTCGTGGACGTCTACCGCTTCCGCGTGCTCTTCGGGTCTCTGGTCGTGGGCGGCATTATCGTCGGTGTCATGCTGCTGTTCGCCAGCGACGGAGTGCGCGTCCGAACGTTCGAGTCCACCGACATGGACGCTGCCGAGCAGAAGAAGATGCTGGACCGGTACAACTCCATCTCCGGTGCCATCACCGCTCTGCTCATGAAGCCAGTGGACGTGGTGCTGAGTATGGTCATCTCCGTCGCCTTCCTGTGCCTCGCGACCAAGTTCAGTCAACTTGGGGAGCGACGCGCGTACCTTGCCATGGCCGCCGTTGCCGCTGTGGGGTACCTCATGAACACTGGTCTCAGCTCCCTCAACGTCCAAGAGATCTCGGGGGACATCCACCCACGGATTCTCGCGGCTGACCTCGCAGTGGAAGTCTCCATCAATGACACCGCCCAGCAACTGAGTGACGACGGGTTCGTGACCACCACGTGGAGTCACAGCTTCCGTGAAGACACAGCCGGCAACAGCGTTCTCAACACCATCATGCGCAAGTTGTTCGTGCCGACCGAGGACGTCCCGACGTGGTGCAACCAAACGGACGACTACATCTACCCGTTCAAGAACATCGTTGCGAGCTACGGCTTCCTGTCTCGATCGTGGCAACAGGTCGCGCTCTCGGGGGCTTTGGACCCAACCGCTTCTGTGTCTATGGCTATGAACGCCGCCACTAGCGATCTTCCATCCGACGACGAGCTTCCGATGAACCAGTCGATCGCTGCCGATCTCGCAGCTTACGCGCTGCTAGTCAGCAACAGCTTTCTCGGCTGGTGGGAGACAACGGATCAGGCGTGGGGCACGTCCGCTCCTGGTTACGTCAAGAAGAACTACTCGGTTCCTCTGGTCATGGCGGACTATTTGAATTTGACGGCGTCCTCGCCTGGTTTCCTCAGTAACCTGCGCGAGGTGGTCGTGGACTACTTTGACAAGGCGGAGAACGCCAGCACGACGGACGAACTGGCCTCGATGGAGTTTTCCCACGTTGATTTGTCCGAGACGGTGGCGTTCGACGCCTTCACGATCGAGATCCCGACGCAAATGATCGGTTACCAGGACGATAACTCCTCCAGTGACAACGCTTACTATCAGGATCTCTACGACTACTACTGCAACACCGAGTCCTGCATCTTGGGGGGACAATGGCAAGAGTATACGGCCGACGGATCCACGACCACGATTTACCCTCGTGTTCAAGCGCTCGCGATTTGTATCAACGATGCGGGAGGGGAAGCTTTGACGGTGGACTTCAACTACGCCCGATGTCTTGCAGGCGTGCGACCAACGCTCCAACACGTCCATGATCATCGTTAGCGTTGGGAAACGCATTGAAGGCGACGCGTTTGAAGATGGCCCAGAGCAGGGGAGCTACTTGGTCGGCCGAGTCGTCAACGCTCGCATGGTGTACTCGCTCACTGTCGGGCGGCTGTCGTGGGGCATAAAGGACCTGTCCGAGGTCTACGACGCTAGCTGCGCGACTGGAAGTGGCTGCAGCGGCATCCGCTTCCCTCTCGAGTCCAGTGACCTGCTGCTAGTCGGGAAGAGCGACATCCCGACGGACGTGCTGAGCCCGATCAACCTGAACGCGGTCTGGTTCGACGTTGGGTCTTCCAAGTGGAAAATGCTGGCGGCGACGGTGGAGGAGGCCAGAGGAACAACACTCAAGACGGAGACCAGACCAACGCTCATCATTCTGCCTCGGAACTTCAAGACCATCAACTCGACTCTCACCGCGTACATGCTGGACAGAGGCACGAAGGACTGCGAGGTCCTCATCGACAACTACTTGAACCACATCGAGAGGAACCACCTGTACATCGAGCACACTCTCCAGCCAGCGTACACTGCCGGACTCTACTACATCTTCCAGAACGGGATGGTACAGTCGCCTATCTCGGCAAACTCCTCCTCCACGCGCCAAAACTCGCTGCAATTCGCCGGCAACATCCAGGATATGTACGTCCAAGTGTCCATCCCCACGACAAACCTGCTGCTCGCCATCGCCGGTTGCGCTCTGATCGTGGTGTGTGGCATATCGGTCGTCGCGCTAGCGAGACGCGGGAAGGTGATCGAGCACGGCTCAGCGGCGACAGCAACGGAAGCCCTCACCAACAGCGGTAAGTTCCCTCCGCTCATGCTGCGCTTGTATCTCCACGACGGAGTCGGTGGAGGCACAGGGCCCACGCTGGACTCGCTTCGTGTTGAAGAGGTCGTCTTCGCTCACAAGGAGGATGACACGCAGATATTTGCTGTCGGCCAGACCATCAGCGTCGAGAAGAGCATGTGCAAAGTGGCCCTAGAGCCGTAAGTGGTGGCACAAGCTGCTGGTATCGGGGATAGCTGTCGTAATAATCTCCCTTTTTCATGAAAATAATAACCTGGGAGTATTACACATTTTACGCGGTGTGATCACTTTGTTTTGAGACGGCAAAGCGGTGCTTCTGTGTCTTCAGCGCTACCACCACAAGTGCCAAGACCAGTGCGGCTGCTGTGATAGCGTTGAAGCTTGGAGCTGCGAATGGGTACGTGGCTGCCTCGGTAAGCTCATTGAGGAGAGCCTTATCTTCATGTCAGTAGACGCTCGCCAGGTAGTTGACCACTCCATCTTCGTTGATCAACGACATGCCAATTGACACAGGCCCACCGATGTCAATGTAGCAGCTGGAGCAGCTCGATACCGACGGCCATTGATCGACGTGCAGTCTCTTGTTGACCGAGTTGTGCATCTTCCAGGCCCAAATCACAACCGCATGCGGTCCATTGGCGTCGCTGGCGGCCAATTCCTCCACTAAACGCTCGGGATTCGCCTCCATGAAGTGATCGCGACAGTCCTTGCAGCCGAAAAAGTTTTTCATGTACACTCGAATCGCCGCCATGGTCTCACTCGGTTTCCACGCATCTTCGGGCTTAAACCCCCTCGTAGTCATGCTATGAAACAGCGTCCACAGCCCACAAGTGTAAGTTTTGCACACCTCCCAGCCCAAGTCGTCGTCACCACGGGGGTCAAACAGGTCAGTGGGAAAACTCGTTTCCCTCGCAATAGGTCTCCATCTTCTAAGCAGCGCGCTCCACTCGTCCATGGACCAACTCTTCTGCTGCTTCATGAAGTCCAGCAGCTTCTTCATAGCTACGCGGTTCTCCTCCATTGGGAACGACACAGCGAGGGCGTTCACCCACTTCAACGCGGCCTCGTACCTTTCGCCTTCCAGCACCGGCGTGCCAATGAAGAAGCTCTCCTCCAGAGCGAGCATAACAGCCATGCCAGCATCCAGCAGGCGGTTATACTTCGTCTGGGGGGACGTATCATCTTTGATCTCCTTCGACGCTGCGGTCTCAGCCTCTTCCCCGTCATTCCGTCGCAGATTGTTGTTCCCTTCAGCGATAGTGGACACGTCCACCCCAGACTCAATATTGTGCTCCTTCAGTACGTCTTCGACCCATGTGACCACCGTCATGAGCGTCTTCCGTCCTCTCGCCTCCATGTTCACCTTCTCGTTCGACTTGAGTGGAACATGGTGCGCTTTGACCGAAGGGTAGGCGTGCACCTCCTCCCGCGTGCAGATTTCCTTGTGCCGGTTGCAATCTACCGCCCCCACCTGCACCACCTCTGACTTCGCGTAGAACGCGCCTACCTTCTCCCACTGCGGGGCGAACATGCGGCAGTGCGAGCACCACGACGAGTAGTAGTCCACGAGCCAGACCGAGTCCGAGTCGTTGAGCATGGCCTCGTAGCCCTCCACATCCAGCGAGCGCACTACCGAGGACCCTTCGAACAGAGGACCACGGTCACGCGGCGGAGATGCTGCAGCAAGCAGCGGCAGCGTGGCCAGAGTCACGAGGAGGAGACGTAGCATGATAAGGTACAATAGGTAGTTGACGTGTCTGACTGTCTGACTGTCAGACGTAGCATGATAAGGTACAATAGGTAGTTGACGTGTCTGACTGTCTGACTGTCAGACACGTCAACTACCTATTGTACCTTATCATGCTACGTCTCCTCCTCGTGACTCTGGCCACGCTAGTCAGACTCTGACTTGATAAGCGCCGACAGTCGGAGTTAATCGAGTGTACTGACCACATAACGGACACATGAACTGAAGTTCGTGCGACTAGCGCAAAAAGTAGCCATGTGAGCCGTCTCATCAATTGCAGATTGACGCTGTACCCATAATTCAAGTCCACGTCGATCATTTCAGGATCCGCCGCGTCGAGGACACATGGTGCTGCTGATCTGCGCGGTCATCGGGGAAGGCAGCACGCTCTCCATCGTCATCGACAAGAGTCTGACGATAAATGTCCTGAAGGATGCGATCAAGGCGAAAATTGAAGACATTAAGGTTCCTGCGCGCAGCTTGCAACTCTTCCTGGCAAAGAAGAACGTCGTATGGCTTGAGTCCGGCACAGAAGACGTGAAGAAGCTGAAGAAGGGAGATAACTTTGCTTTGATTGAAGAGATGACACACAAAGATCTCGAGCTCCAGAGCGGTGCTAGACTCCAAGAAGCGTTGAAAGGTATGCCTGACCCCTCCACCGATCAAATCCATGTACTGGTACGCGTCAACCAACCAATTGTGCAACCAGAGGTCATTGGCAAGCGCACCCGAGTAGATGACTGGTTTCACGAAGTGTCCCGTTCCTTCCAAACGAAAAGGAGAAGAGTGGACAACGGCGAAAGTGAACACGACCGTCCCATAAGGTACTTCACAACGTCCGACTTCCCACCTTTTGAGCATCCGCACGCACAATACTCCACTGTTATGGAGCGAAAGTCATTTATTGTGATTTTTACGGAACTGATGCGCATGGTGAAGGACTTTTTCGAAGACGAATCGGACGCCGACCTTGCTGTGACGGGGAATCCAGGCGCAGGGAAGAGCTGTTTTCACCCCTACTGCATTTTTCAACTAATAGTCTGTCTGCAGCGATTTGACGTCCTGGAGCTTGGATCCTTTGAGCTGGTGCTGAATTGTGGATCCGAATTCCACCTCTATCAACCGGACAGGAACGAGTTTGTTCAGTTGGATACGGTGGAAGTCATTAACCTTAAGGCTCAGAAGCGTGTGCTTCGGCTTATTGACGGCTCATCGTCGATACTTGTCAGCTGAAAGGAAGTTTCCGTTCTGTTCGCTGCCCCTGGTATGGCAGGCATGAATAATTACGCTAAAGTCAACTCCTGCAAGTTCATCGTGCCATCGTGGAGCTTAGAAGAGCTTCAAGACTACAACTCGCTCCTCAGCGATAGGTTCAAGCTGCCGAATGACGTGTTGATTTCGAGATACCACAAGTTTGGTGGAATTCCAAGATCGGTTTTCACCAAATCTGACCGAGACGAATCTTACGAACTCGATACAGCGATCGCCTCCTTTAGCCCCTTCGACGTCATTTCGTTTGGAAACAACAAACCAAGTGATGAAGCTGGAATCGTGAACTATCGTAGCTACCGCATTCTGGAGGTGGTCCCAAGCGAAATTGATTTACGAGCGAGTTTCCGTTTGAATTTTCAATCAAACTACATCGCCGAGAAAGTCATTTCCAGGCTGAGTAAAGAGAGTTTACAAAAGCTGTTACAAATTACAGCGGCAGACTCGGGACTCACAGCCGCGCTACGAGGGAAAATGCTGCTACAGCTTGGAGATGAGGCTCGATGGGGGCCAGGAAATACCAAAGCTGAATGAATTTGAAGTGTATACATTATATACATAAACTCAAACCTCGCTACCAATAGCAAACGGCTGACTAGGGTTTTCCTCGTTGACTAACACCATACTTTCAACGTGCAGTGCGTCAAATGAAGCCCCCGCAGCTTCCCCCGTGTCGGAATCTCGTAGCTTAAACCGCAGCAAAAAAGGAGGAAACGTTTCCAGATTTCCCAGTACATCGGCCGCCATAGCAGCCGAACTGTGCTCGCGTAGTGTTTGTTCGCCACGCGAGCCCAATACAGCGACAACTACAGTACCCAGCACCATGATAATACAACCGGCAAAGGCGATCAGCATACTTGTAGTCGGAATCGACGCTTGCACGTACATATCGAGGATGTTCCCCGAAAAACCCAGCGACATCTCCACCGGATCATCGCCAACCTGCAGCGTTTCATGCACCACGGCGTTCTGGAGGATGAAATACAGCCCCGCCGTGTACGCCGGCTGAAGCGTGTGCTCGATGTACAGGTGGTTCTTCTCGATGTGGTTCATCAACATATCGACACTGCGCTCACAGACCGCCAAACCTTCGCCTTCCATGAACGCGGTCAACGAATAATCGGTCGTCTTGAAGTTGCGAGGCAAAATCACGTGCGCTGGCCTGGTCTCGGCTTTCAGCGCGGCTCCCCTCGTCTCCTCGAGTGTTGATGCCAATATTTTCCACTGTGAATACCCCACCGAGTACCAGGCAGCGTTCATGTTGATGGGGCTGAGCAAACTCATCGGGATGCTGGTGCTGCTAACCAGCAGCGTGTCACTGGTACTCGAGTCTTCGACTTGCTCCAGCGGAAATCGAAGACCATAACAGCCTTGAGCACTAGCACACTCAGCCCCATAAATATCGGATATATCCTCCGGTATCCACGACAGACGCCCCACCGTGAGAGAGTACACCATACGAGCGTTGGTGAGTTGGCATGCCGGAACCAAGAAATTGCCTCCATGACCGTTAACCGCCGCGAATGAGTCGCCTTCAACGCGCTTCCCGACGCTGACGATCATCGTGGAAGTGGCTGAGCGCTGCTTACAGGACTGCAAGATCTGATCGGAGCCGTAATAACTCAAGTCGACGACCAAGTCTTCTCCCCCCGCGTCATTCAGACATATCGCCAGAGCTTGAACGCGCGGGTACACTGTCGTCTCGATAGAGTTGTCGTATAATTTCGCGTACTCAGGCACATCCGACACAATGCACGCCTTCGGGTTGCAGTTGTAGCCGTACAGCAGTTCGTAAAACGGATTCGAGCTCGACGAAATGTCGTCCTGGAGCCCAAACTTTTGTGTCGGGATCTCGATCGTGAAGGCGTCAAATGCTATATTTTCGGACAAATCGACGTGAGAGAACTCCATCTTGGCCAGTTCGTCCGTAGTGCTGGCGTTCTCCGCCCTCTTGAAGTAGTTGACGACCACCTCGTGCAGATTACCCAGAAAAGTCACGTTACCGGACGACGGTGTTGTCAGATTTAAGTAATCTGCCATGGCAACCGAGCCTAAGCCATCGCCAGTGGCAGGGTGCACTTCAGTCCCCCAGGCCTCTTTGTACGCCCCCCACCACCCTAGAAACGTGTCGCTTACGACCAGCGCGTACACCGCGAGGTTCGTTGCAATGGAAATATTCATAGGAAGCTCTTCGTCCGATGGGAGCTCGGACTTGGAGGCATTCATCGGCATACTCAACGAACCCGTTGGTTCCAGAGCTTTGGACAGCGCACGCTGCTGCCACGATCGTGAAGGGAAGCCATAGGTAGCGACGATATTCTTGAACGGGTGCACATAGTCGTCGGAATGATTGCACCACGTCGGAACTTCCTCCTCCACCAAAAATTGTGTTGAACACGCTGTTGCCGGGCGAATTTTCACGGAAACTCGAGTTCATCGTCGTCGTCAAGAACCCGCTAGCGTCCAATTTCTGAGTGTCATCGTCAATGTTCTCCACTGCGAGATCCGACGCGATAATTCTCGGGTGAATTTTCCCCGAGACGACCTGCAAATTCAGGGAATTGAAGCCGGTGTTCATCAAATAGCCCACGACTCCAATGACGGCCATCATGAGATATCTGCGGCGGGTTTCGTGATAAACGCTCCACTTTGTGGCGATACACAGGAACACAACGGCGATCAACATGCTCAGCGCCACATCGAGCGGCTTCATCACCAGCGCCGTCAGACTGCCTAGTCGTCCGTTGTACTTGTCCAACAATTGTTTCTGCCCCGCAGCGTCCAGATCGCCCGACCGGAAAGAGCTCACTTGGACCCCGTCGCCTGCGAATAACAGCGTCACTCCGGTGAAGACGCTCGCCATCACTGCGGTAAGGACAAGCGTGCGAACTCGAAGAATGCCGATGTCCAGGGTATAGTTCTCAGAGGTTTTCACGGTTGTCAGCTTGCTGGTCCAATCCGATTCAGCCCGCAACTGCATGGAGCTTGGCACCGTCACGCGTAATTGAACTGTGAAGGTTATGCTTCCTCTTCTCTCTTCGGTGGCTGCCCCCCTTGATCACGCGAGGATCCATGGAGTACGTTCACATTTTATGACTGTATTCTTTGGTTCGAAAGTCCACGTTCCACAAAGTCTTCAACCCACGAACGTTTCCCAGTTAATAAACCCGGTCATATTACATAGCAAGGAATTGCATTCGTGGTGTATCCGTGCAAGAGTTCGTCTAACCTGGCGGTGAGTGCCCGCGGTCGTAGCATACGTCTGTCAGTTGGCGTTGGTCATCAGTTTTCTGTTCGTACATTTCGTACTTAGTCAAGGTGAAGTCAGATCAGAGAGTCGGATCACGTCCGTTGCACTTACTTGTCAATCTGCTCGGAACAGATTCAACTAAGGGGCAGCCAGCCATGCAGCTCCGCGTCTGCGTCGCTACAGTTCTTGTCGCCGCCGTCGCCACCTTGGAGGCTGCGTCTGCCACGACGCAATTCCACTTGAGTCTCGTGGAGAATGACGGCGATGGGATGCACTACATGCTGGACTGGGTCACCTCGTCCAGCGTGAACTCTTCCCGCGTCAAATTTGGTGCATCCGCTGACGATCTGAGCTCCTCAGTGGAGGGCAGAAGCGCAGGTTTAGTGACGGAGGCAGCGGGCGAGAGCGTGGCGTGCTGGTCGGCGTTGCTGGCCAATCTGGAGCCGGGCGCCACGATCTTCTACGCGTTCGAGTCCGACGCCGAGCGGCAGACTATGAACTTCACAGTGCCGGACGGAGAGATCACGTGGGCGGTGTTTGGAGATATGGGGGCGCCTGTGCAGGGCCACGCAGCTGCTGTGTCGTTGCCGGCGCTGAAGAGCGCGCTGCTGGATGATGGAGCCTACAGTGGCGTGCTGAACATTGGCGACTTGTCCTACGAGCTCACGGGCTCGAACGCTCAGAACTACATGGACGAGCTCGAGCCGATCACGTCGCGGGTGGCCATGATGACGACCGTCGGCAACGTACGCTCAATACTATTCATTCTTTGTCAATGTATCTGTTAATACTGATGGTGTGGCTTTGTGTGTCATTGCAGCATGAGTATCAATACGCGCTCTCGCCGGCTCTTGCAGTGCAAAACTACTACCGCCGCTTCCAGGGCCTCACGCTGGGCGCTGGGGCTGCTAGTGGGTCTTCTTCCAACGAGTTCTACAGCTTCTCGTCGGGGCTCATCCACTTCGTCTTCATCAACACGGAAGTGTACGGCGACGAGGCCTTCGCTGCGCTACAGAGTGACGGGACGTGGAAGGTGGACGAAGCAGCTCGTACCGCAGTGGGAACAGCGCAGGCGAAGTGGCTGGAGTACGATCTGAGCCGAGTGAAGCGCTCCGAGACGCCGTACGTCGTGATTTGCGGCCATCGACCGCCTTTCAAGACGCCAAAAGGACTCAGCGAGCCTGATAATCGGTTCGCGAAGGAGATCGTCCCTCTCATGAGCAAGTACCAGGTCGACTTGTACCTGGCTGGCCACGAACACACGTACTTGATGTTCGAGGCGTCGACGTTTAACGGCTACAACATCCCTCCGGTCATCATCAGCGGCAGTCCAGGCAACAACGAGTACATTCGCGAGGAGGCGCAGCTGGGCATCAAGGGCTTCAAGTGGAAGACGCTGATCCCCAAGTACGGCTACGGCTATCTCAAGGCGACGAAGGACGCGCTGGAGTGGCAGTGGGGCTCGGCTGCGTCGGATGCCACGCACGAACCTTCCAGCGCAATGTGGACGAAGGAGGACGAAGTGAGCTTCCCCAGACAAACGACCGAGAGTGGATATACTGCCGCAGGCTCCGCCGTGAGTGAGCCAGTCGATGTGGTTGCTGAATGGGCTAACGCTACGTCAGGTAAGCTTGGTAGTGGCGCTTGAGAGCTTGTACTGCTGATAAACTGACTGTGATTGCGTCGCAGGCAGTGGAGCAGGAACAGGAAGCGCTAGCAGCAGCACTGGAAGTGTCGGAGCGGCGGAATCTTCGCAGGGAACTGGCTCATCAGCCACGACATCAGCATCTATCAGTTTACGCTATGCGTCTTACGGTGTCATTAGCTTAGCTACAACTATGGTTCTTCTGTTATGAGAAGTTTGTGCACAAGCTTGAGTGAGGCACAGTGGAGTTTCATTTGTCAATGCTTCATACGCAACTGCATGTAGCAAAGGTAAAACTTGAGCGTTGATCGCATTCCTTTTAGCCTACTTACGCACGGGTACTTCACTTCAATGCGCGGCTTGAATTCCTATTAGGCGGCGGCACGGGACGAGCTCAGGTCAATCGCGCAATTATCGCATCAAACGAACACGCGTCATGAGCAACTTGAAGCGGCTCCCCACACTTTGCTCCTGGTGACCACGCTATCTCAGCATTCATAAATGGTGGGTACGTGCCGACACCAGCTTTTCCAGACCAATCGAAGTCGATCAAGACGACTCGGTTGCCGACCGGATCCCACATCACATTGTTCGCCCGTAAATCGCCATGGACGAAAGATGCTTCTTGAAGAAGCTTTCTGATCTTGAGCAGTTGTTTACGGACCACCACACCATCCGCGTGACGAAGGGGAAGCAGTGCAAGCTGTTCCATGACGACGAATACCCAGCCATTCGGCAAAGACTCGCAGAAAAGCAGTTCGGGCGCAAAGCCCGCGCTCGCACAGTGTTGATGAACTTCGGTCCCGTATCGCTTAGCGAACTTGACGACAACGTCGCGTCCATCATAACGCGCCTTGAAAACGTACCGCTGAATCACTCCGACGTATTGAAACGAGATGTCGGCTCCGTTCCATTCGACCGAGTCCTTATACGGGAATCTCAACCGGTCGAGAGCAGTTCCACCCAGACGAGTCGCATGGCTGTGACGACTAGTACCGCGCTTGTTACACGCGTCCGTCAACTCCTGCACAGCAACCTTCAACGCCGCGCACATGCGAGCCAGGGAGACCATCAGCCACTCGTTGTCGAAAAACAGTAGTGGGAAACTCATGACTAGAGGCTCGCAGATCGCATCTTCGTCGCTCGTGTTCACAATTCCGAAGACACTGATGAACGGTCCACAAACGTCCACCAGCAAGCAGGGGTATTGTCGGTCGATCACGCGCGGCAAGGTCTTGATGTAGTATGCAAGGTTCTGCATTGTTGGATCTCCACCGCCATCCCCCTTTTGGAGTCTGCATGCCAAGTTGAGTAGCAATGTTTCACCAAAACGATAGGAGCCATGTGACACTGATCCATTCACGGTTGTCGGTGTGATGGTCGAGGCTGGATACTCGGCAAGCAGGTACTCGGTCAGCAACTCTCTCGCTTTTTCGGCAAATGCTGCTTCGCTATCGTAAGGTGTCGACAAGTTATGGCACAGCTTGCTCACAAAGTTGCAGTCGTCCTGACAGAGCTGGATCTGCTTGCAGTTCTCCTCGAATCTGGCAAAGGTTGCGCTTAAGAGCACGATCGGTAGCGGCTCTTCGTCGTAGTTGGTGTTGCCCTGACGTTCTATCCGGTGACACTCGATCTGACCATCTAAGCGCCTCAACCATTTGACCCAATTGCCACCTCCCCTGCACCTTGCAAACGAAGACGGTGTGATCAAGTCACTGATTTCAGGGAGCTTTCTCTTCTTGTTTGGAGGAAACACCGCACGTGCGGCTGGATGTTGCTCCGGAAGCATCACCAGCACGTTCACTGAGCCTCTCCCTGCTGCTTCTTCTTGTGCATCCACCTCGCTGACAACTTCATCCGACAGCCCCACACTAAATAGCTTCGCCCGCACCACATCCAACCGCATCAGGCCCGTGATGTCCGTCACGCCGCTCTTCACGTCTGCCTCCCTCAGCCACTCGCCATCCCTCTTCGCCACGAAGAGCTCCAGCTTGTCTGCGTCGATGTCCTTGAAGTCGTTCGTCTTCTCCGCCTTGATCGCTTTCTTCAACGCGGAAACCGACTCCCCCGCGTCGATGCTTACCGGGAACGCGCTGCCTGCCACACCTACGATCGCGCAGAACAGCTTCATATTTCCTCGAGGCGGGGGATTCTGGAATGGATAATTGAGATAATTCTCATCGTTTTTAACCAGAATGACACCTTTCACGGTGTCATCAGCGTAGTTGCAGCTTAGAAAGTTTGTGCACAAGGCTGGAGTTTCATTCTTCAATGCGTCATACACATGCGCAACTAGCAATTCACAACCGCAGCGTTGATCGAGTCACTTACACAGATTGAGTTTCGGCCCAGCAGGGTTGTTTGTCGGACAGAACGTAGAGCAGATCGTCGCCTGTGACGACTTCAAACGGCTGGGGGTTCACGTACACGTAGCCAAATGGCACGCTGCGCTCCTTCTCGGGCACGTCAATGCGCGGCTTTGGCTCCTTCTCGTCCATAGCGTTCATGTAAGGGTGACAGCGGTAGAGACCGATCACTAGAATGTCATCCGACGACAGCAGGTAGTGGAAGACGTACTCGAACGAGCGACCGACAAAGTCCAGCGGCACCTCGACGGCGAACAGGGAGCTGCGGTGGAGCTCTGGCTTGGACTTGTCTCCACGCAAATGGGCCCACGCGTCACTCGCGCGAGAGTTGAACATGAACTCGCCCAGGATGTTCTTGATGCGGCCGTTGAAGAACTGGTTGATGAGCAGACTGTCACACAGCGACGTGCTGTACGTCAAGCCGGACGTGAACGCTGGAGACAGGAAGAAGTTGCGCGAGAACGTCTCCGACGACGAGAACATGGTGAGCTCATCGCCGCCGTCAGGTCCCGAGAACCAGCCGTTGGCCAACAGGTTTTGCGCCACGAAGTGCACACTGGCGCGATTCCCAACCTCCATGATGACCCGTGGCGCCTTCCGAGTTCCGATAAAGCTTGTGATAAACTTGTGCAGCGCAATCGATTCCGCGTCTTGAAGCAGTTCCGAGTCGTTGTCCGAAGCAGAAGTCGAGATACCCAAGATTATCACGCGGTGAGCGTCGGAAACGCCGGCGCGGTTCAGGCTTTTGTGGCGATACGGGTCTCCAATGACGAAATGTACGTCCGGGAAGTGGCTAAAGCCGTCATAAATGTCTTCGTCCGGTAGCTTCGCTGTCAGGATCACGATCGGGTGGTACTGCTTCAGTGAACGAGTGCGCAGCGGTCCGATCAGGTGCTCCAAGTCATTGGAAAAGGCCGTCTCGGTAGTCACACAAATCACGATCGGAGCCACGCCGAAGCCAAGCTCTTCCACGTCATGGATAACCGCGTCTTTGGCGGTCTTTGAGGCCTTCTTGACGGAAACTTCTTCTCCTTCGGCCTCCTTCTCTGGCTCCGGGGTCTCGTAGTCTCCAAACTGCCAGTGGACAAATCGCGCTTGGTGGCGCTTGAGAGAGCCGTCGAAACCATGGCCATCGCTTGAGCCCGTCTCGCTGCGCACGAGGGAGGAAGGAGACGACACTTGCATCTCCCGCCACGCAAGCGGCATTGAAACATTCGGGGACATTTCTGTCAGCGCACTGGCATCAGCTTGAGTTTGTGCAATGACGTACGCGGTCTCGCCACCGACGCAGGTGTAAGTATCCCCAGGATTGAGGATCACCTTGCCTCTTGGACCATCGGCAACAGCGAAGACGATGATTCCATTGCAGTGCGAGTACGCCAAAGACGCCAGCTCAGAGAACGTCTTGCCTGCAATCACGGACGCTGGGGGCAGCTCAACCACGTAAACCTCGTGACTCGCACCGAGCAGATATCTATCCACCCACGAGCCTTCGCCGTTGTCGATCGCCTGCGTTCTGTTGGAACGCTTTGCGTCGCTTCCGAGTCCTTCGTCGTTGTCGTCGTCGAAACTGGAAGTCGATGTCAGGCTGTACATGAACGTCGAGAAGCCGGGGCAAATGCAGTTCTGGCCCAGCAGTGACAGCGCCACCTCCGAGAGGCAAAGCACATTCTGAACGCCAATATCGCGGACGAGTTGGCAGTGAATAGACCGGTGAAGTTGCGCGAAGATGCGCGCCTTCGGGGCTTGGCGCTTTGCTGCGAGCACGCGCATCAACGTGCGGTGGTCACTGACCGAAAACTCTTCGTCACCCTTGCGGTTGGTCAAAATGAAGATGGCATCAGCAGAGTCACATGCAGCGCGCTTGGCATCGTCAATGTCGAGCAGCGAGCCCTGGATGAACCACACGCGCTTGGCAAAGAACGGATCCAGTAGCAGCGCCTTGAGCGACGTGGCCGGAGGGTCCTCACTCAGCACAATCACGTGGACACCAACAAAGTCGTGGTCGTTGTGGAAAATCTCGTGGAAGAAGTGGCTGATACGGGACGCGGTGAGGTCTCCACACAGCACAACATGGTGACTTTTCGACGACGGCTTGTAGCTGGCTTCCTCGTACGCTGAGACGGAGTTGCTCAGGTCCATAACGTTCGAGATCTGATACGGGATGACCAGGATGAAGATGCAGACGAGCACGCCCACGAAGACCTTGGAAAGGTTGTTCTCCGACGGCGGCTTGTCGATCGTCACGAATGTCATGACGGAGTTGAAGAACGAGTTGAAGAAGGTCCACTCTCCGAGGTTCTTGACGGACAGCGTACCGTCCATCGTCTCGGCAATCTGAATGATGCCAGCAGCTCCAAGCAAGATGCACGTAATCTGCAGGTAGCACAGGAACGCGAACTGGCGCACCGGGTTCAAGTACGCGTGGCAGCGGCTCAGCACCGCCTTGCCCGTCAGATAGCACATCGCGAAACGCACAGGGTAGACAAAGCGCCACCACGACTCGCCATACCAGAACGTACTACAGTAAACAAATACGACAACCCCCAAAGGTGTAAGTAAATCAAACATTGACACAAGAGCAGAAATCTACAGCACAACTCACTGGTAGCGGATAAAGAAGGAAGCCGGAAGCACCGGGAGGATAATCGCGAAGTTGACGAGTGCTGGCATCGACAGCAGATACTCTTTGCGACGACTGGCCGAGAGGTAGACGCCGCGGTAGGCGAAGTCGAGCGTGAACAGCGCCGCGCAGATCACCTCGACCACCCAGATCGAGTGCGGCATCTACAATTCCAGCAGCAACAAACAGATTTAATACCTTCTTCAGCAGCATGAATCAGCACTATAGAGTACTCACGTCGTTGTATGGGATGTACGTGTTGGCGACGTACGTGCCGGCGAAGACGACGGACACGAGCGCCATGAAGCTGTCGATGGCGGCGCCGAGGTTGCCATTGTCCAGGTGACTGCGCTCGAGCAAGAAATACACACCACAACCAATTTATTAGAAATGTTGGGTACATTTCCTATACAAAGATGGAGTCACTTACCGACTGATGCGCTCGATGTCGCGCGCATTGCCAAAGATATTGAGCTGCTTGGCGTCGGGCGCCGCGTTGGCGCTAGCGTCGGTGGTCTGTGGCGGGGGTGGACAAGATACGGGTCGTTAGAGCGCAGAAGTATGTCTAGGACTGCTGTGGATGCTGCCACACACCTCCGGGACGCTGCCGTAGCGCGAGGCGTCGAGCTGGCGCAGCGGCTGGAGCTCCATCGGCGATGTATCAGGTGGCGGAATGAAAGGCATCGTTGACTGGGTACACATTGTGTACGCCACAGTATTAGATGTTCTAAACTAGAACCTATATAAATTAAATTTAGAACTAACACTTTTCATCCTAACGGATATAAGTTTCGTTATAAACCGGTTAAAGATATCGCCCTACTGCAACGTCACACGATCGCCACGTTGCGCAGTGTAAGTGTCCAAGAGCAAGTGGATCCTGTGGGGGGCTACCTGCGGATCCTGTGCACGTCCGACACGCTGAACACGACTGCAATGCAATGTACACCGGAGCTTCTGTAGCTTCACATTTGTATTTCGCTCTTGATGACTGTTGTTTCTCGCGTTTTCTTGATCATACACAAACCTGCGAACGGCATCTATCCTAACGAAGCTACCGGTGCAGCAGCTCCAGACGTCTCTGTCCTTCGAGCTCTGGGGGTGCTGCCGCTGCTGCCGCCACCTTCTTTCTGTCTTTACTCCTCTTGCCCTCTGTTTCTCTCTGTGCCTGGCTGTATGACGTCAGTTGCTTGTGGGGGGATCCGCGTCATTAAACTTCGCCGTCGCCGCCGTCAGCGTGAGCTTCGGACACGTGGACGCGCTTAGACCACGGAGGGCTTGCACTTCTGCTTGTGGGAGGCCTTCCAGTCCTGCTTCTGGCACTCGGCGCCGCAGTACCGCACCACCTTGCAGCGCGAGCACACGAGCGTGGACGGAGCCTTGCACACGCGGCAGCGGAGGGCAGCCTCACGCTTCTCGATCAGCTCCTTGTCAAAGCTGCACAACATAATAAACAAAAGGATACGTCAGCAACTATGAACTATTGCAGTAGCATGAAAGGCAGGAGAGGGAGGCGTACCCGAGCTTCTTCATGTCCCGCCAGGTCTCCATGGGCTCGGCACTAGACTGCGTGTGGTACATGTCCTTGAAGCCCTTGAGCGTCAGGCCCTTGTTCTCGTCGCACTGGAAGTACGTCTGGATCTCCTTGATCTCCTCGTCCGAGAAGGGCTTGCCGTCGTTGCAGATCTTGCTGAACTCCTTAAGGTTGTCGAGCGTCAGGCTCTTGTCCGTGGGCTTCTCGAGGAACGAGATGAAGAGCCGCGTGAGCACGGCCTCGAAGTCGCGCGTGAGGTTGCCGTCCTTGCCGATGAGCAGCGCGCGCACCTCGTTCTCCGAGATGCCGTCGTCCTGCTGGTTCTTCTTGGGGGCCATGGTTGTGTGAGGGGGTTTACTTGCTTGGGGGGGCTTCTTGTCTCCGGGGGGTGGTGACCAATCTCGAAATGCTCGGATGCGTCGAGCGGACGGGTGCCGTGTAACTGCCGCCTCGCGAGACTTGATATCCCCGTTCAACACAATCCTCCAATCAAACGCAAGCGACTGTGTGCGCTGTTGTTGTAAGGTAGGACTGACCTGCGATATCCCATGCGTATCCAGCGCCGATTGGCTGAAAAGCGTCCGATCGACGGACGCAAAGAAAAGCCTGAGCGGTGTGGTCGCACACCAAATTGCCGCGTGGCAGGCAACTTGCCGGTCGTCAAAACGAGCCTCGACGTTGGCTCGCGCAAGTCCCGGCGTGGCATATCTCGCTTGCGTCGGCGTGTGGCGTCGTGACTGTCCTGCGTGCCATAGGCGACGTCCGGACTCGAATGACGCCGCGCGTTCGGAACGCGAAACCGCTCGAGAGCGAGCCCAGAGGCGCTGCCGCTGACGGACTCAGCTGGTTCGGTTCACCCAAGCGGTTGACCACCCGGGCAGGTAGGTAAGCAACGCCACCGCATCCGCTCTCTTTCGCGTCGGCCCCTCGGTGGCGACCATGGCGAGTTATTACCGTAGCGGCGAATTGGATCCGCATCTTCACTCCGTCTTTGCAAAGGTTTCAAATGCCCAACTGAGACTTATCCACGGTCTCACCTGTATCGGCGGATAAATATATCGCCATTGGTGAATACAGAGACCACTAGAGTTCTGCAACATTCGTCCACTTGGCTGCGCTTTAGTGCGTGTAGCTATCGGACCACGTAATGCTTGCTGTCCGCAGGCTGCTGCTCCGCTCAGCTTTGACGGACTCGATTCTTGCCATTATAAGCAAGCAACACATTGCAGCCTGCAATCCTCATTACCCAACGGCCTGGAAAGAAGCCAGCTACCGGTCCGTGTTACGCGGATACTGGAGCAGCCTGCAAAAGGCCTTCAACACGGCAGTTGAACTCTCTGCGCCGGTAGGTAGTCAGTGCTCCCCCGCCAGTTTCAAAGTGGGCGCTTGTCATTGGCCAAAAAAGCGGGCCGTCACAATCACTTTAGGAGGGAGAGAGCAGCTCACAAGACACGCCCAGACGAGAGACGAGTGACCAGTGACCGGCTGCGAGCGCCCTCGAGCTCCGCTTCTTCGCCTCGGCAGCAGCATCAAGCAGCCCCCAGCGCCCCAGCAGCAACACGCACCACCACCTTGAACAGCCGCCGCAGTATCGACTCTACAGGCGCCATCGGGCCTTCTCCCTCTCGTCCGTCTCTGGCGCCCCATAGCTCCATCATGGACGAGGACAAGCCGCGCCACTACCCGCTCTCGGCGCGCTCCAACGCCGTGTACAACAACTTGAACCTGTCGGCGCGCTCGCGGCACGTCATTCAGCCAACCAGCAGCTTGGGGAGCCGCTTCCCGGCCTCGGAGCGCTCCAGACAGATGAACCTCAGCCAAGTGTCGACGGTCAGCAGCGCCGTCTCCGCTGGGGGCTTCGACGACATGAGCCGCGCGTCCCGCTACTCGACGGCGTCCTCGGCCTCCTCCGCGTACTCGACGACGTC
>JAIKVE010000078.1:0-33450 GCA_024679115.1 Phytophthora pistaciae | reverse complement strand
GCCCCGCGGTGCCGCCAAGCAGCAGGCGCTCAACAGCGCCCGTCGCGCGGGCACCGTCGTGACCGAGGCCAAGTGTACGTGGATCTTCGTTCTCTCACACTTTATACCCCTTTGGGTGATTCCGTAATCGTACCAAGGAAGAGCTGACGGGTTTTATTAATTTAAACAGACAACGCCGGCACGAACAAGGGCGCGCACAGCGCTGCGAACGTCAACATGCGCAAGCTGGAGGAGGATACGGACAACTTCAAGCACGACGCCGTCGACCGCAGCCTCTCGCAGGCGCTCATGAAGGCGCGTATGGCCAAGAAGATGAACCAGAAGCAGCTTGGCACGCTCATCAACGAGAAGCCGCAGGTCATCGCCGACTACGAGTCGGGCCGCGCCATCCCCAACGGCCAGATCATCTCCAAGCTCAACCGCGCGCTGGGCGTGCAGCTACCGCGCGGCCCCAAGAAGAAAAAGACGCCCGCCAACTAATTGCGCGACTAGAGTCGTGCAGTTGGTTGGTGATGGTCTTGTTAGGCAGGCGGACGCACTAGCTGGCTCTGCATCGTGTCTGCTGGAGCGTCGTACTATATAGATTGATCAGAAAAACAAAAACAATAATGAAGGCCGGATCAGCTCGAAAAACTGTGCGAAGTGTTGCAGGGGCGATGGAGACTCGGTAGCCACGTGGAGTTGTGGTTGAGTCACCAATCTTCCGCCATCCCCGCCACGTGGCAGGTAACATGCTCGTCTTCGGTGGAAATGGGTACACTAACTTCAACTTGTGTCGTGTAACTGTTCATTGCGGTGTGCAGCACTTCAGTGGTCGATCGATCGCTTCTTCATGCGAAGCGATGGCCGGTGTCTCGCTGGATCTCTCGCGGTGCAGGCATGGGCTGGTTCGCGCCGGCTAAAAACAGTGGAGCCGTTTGCCGTTTGCTGGTCTCCCGTGCTCCGCTCTCCGGGTTTCCAGCGCCAACGCGAAGCTATGTATTTATACCCAGCCACTCACCTGGGCATGGGTAGTGTACGTCGCATGCTTCTGTTGTGTGTCTTCACTCGCTTTCTGCTGGAAGCAGTTATGACGCTGGGGATGGGAATGTGCTCTTCGGTCGCAAAAAGCATCAATACTGCTGCCATCCATCAACCCGCCAAGCTCAGCCGAGGTGCGGGTCTCTCTTGCACCTTGGATTAGACTAGGCCCAGCGTCGCATTTGAAACGAGCGCTTGCCCCGCAGCTTCAATTCTTCATTTCGCGCCTTCCTCGCCCGTCGCACTCGTTTATACTAGTTCGACATGGCGAGTAACAATCCCAGTACCTGCAACGTGTCGCCATCCCGCGTGGGGTTCCGGGGCGGACCAACGTCGCCTCCAGCACCGGGAAAAGTTCAGGTACCGACGTACGACAGCGACGGACTCGAAAGCGACGACGAGACTCTGCTCGCATTATCGTCGCTAGCCAAGATGGAGTCAATTCGCGCTCCTCGTCAAGTTGAACCGGCAAATTACCAGCAGGAGCAGCCGATTATCTCTTCGAACGCTGTCTTGGACTTGTCGTCGGACTGCATCGATGTCGTACAGCAGGCCATCGATGCTGTAGAAGACGCGCTGGCTCGGTGCCCCAAGTACGAACGGCGCGAGGCACTTACCGAGCTGCTGATGCACGCAAAGCTGGAACAGGCGAAGAAGGCCACGGCGTATAACGCCGACTGCTACCAGCACGCAAATGTCTGGGCTGCGATGCTGATGCAGGTGCAGGAACTCGGCCGCAATTACCCCAAAGTGTACGAAATCTCCACATGCCAACGCCACTGAAAAAAACGTAGTCTCACAATCTGCTTCCTTGTTGCGATGTACAGCCCGCAGGTTCATCAGCTCGTGTATCTGGTACAGCAATGTGTAGCAAGGGGCGAGAAGCACGAAGTTCCCGAGCATGATGAGCACGATAGCCCCACACCATACAACCACCAACAAAAGGACAGCGAGCTCATTGTGGAGGAGGAAACTCATCAGCAGGAACTTGAGGAGGATACCGACTTGTGTGGCAGATTGGGAGAAGCAGCCATTGATGTTGATGGTGTGTTGGACGACGATGGCGAAGACATCGGCTACAGAATCACGGAGGATGTTCTGGAACCCGAATCCAACCAGGCTGAGGACGAAAGCGATGATGAGGAATCGAAGCACGATGATGACCGGGACACGAGCTCACATCACGACGATACAGAGTTCGAAGAACCGGACGAGCCGGTGAAGCCGTCGAAGCAGTCGAAGAAATATGCAGCACCGTCCCCCACCTCTCGCTTACGAGTGCTTCTCCCGATCTTGACGGCAAACATCATTGTCAAAGGCGTCCAGGTGCCTCGCCTTCCCCGCGGAAGTGATGGAGGTTATAGCAGCAGTGACTCCGACAAGTCTGACAGTGTTGCCCCAATCAAGCCTGTCACCAAGACAACAGCAGGAAGGAGCTCGCGCCAGAAATTCCAGTTCCCTGAAAAGGAATTACTGCAACTCTTGGAAGACGAAGAGACCAAGCCAGGCTCGGCCTTGAGCCCGGGGTTGCTTCGACGATTCAGCCCGAACTCAAAAATCACCGGAGCAGTACCATTGAGACGAAAGTCCTTCTCGATGAAGCGCAGCCCGCTGAAGAGTACTGCATTCGCTGGCTTCAGTCCGCTCCCTTCTGTGTCAAGCTCCGAGACAGGGAAGGCAGCTTCGCCAAGTGGAAAGTCAACAAAGCAGCTCTGGGCTGCCCGCCGAAAGTCAACAAGCGCTTGCCACATTGGCGCCAGTGCACAACAAACTCGCCGCAACAGTAGGAGCTTTTCGGTGACCAAACACCAGATCCTTGCCTTTAACAACATCAAGAAGGTGGCAGTGGCGCCCAGGAAAACCTCGTCCGGATCACCCAAGTCACCATCCAAAACAGCATCTCCAGCCTCCCCGGTATCTGGTACCCAGACTCAAATGGTTTTGCGCGTTCGTGAGCGTTCCAGTGATGGCGTTCCGGAGCTGGTGATTGCCAAGAAGCCCGTCCGTTTCGTTGTGTGGCACTGGAACGACCGGTGCATTCGAGTTCCGTTCATGACCGCTGCGAACTTCATGGAGCTTGGGCCAGCACAGCACGGCATCATGCTTAGACAGCTGCGCTACGTAAAGTCGATGATGCACGAGCTACCGTGGGCTAAGGCGCACTTGCGCTCGCTGTTGTCGCGGTACACGGCCAAGGAAGTCTCCAAGGAGGAATTGTACCCACAACTCAATGCCCTCGGTCTCCAGGTGCAACGCGAAATCGGTTCCCGTGCCAAGCAGCACCGGGCGCTCACTGCGCGCAAGCAGCGGCTCACCGTCGCACTGACATTGGCCACGAGTGTCGTTAACGATACCCTCGTGACGAAGTTCGGGCGACGCGGTCGGCCGCATGCCTCACGTCTGCTGTACGACCCGACCACGCCACTTCAGCTTCGCTGGAGACGTAAACACGGTGAGCGCAGTGTCGAATATCTTGCAGTCGACGAGATAGAAGTCATCGAAGTGCCCGACGCGTCGAGACTGAGCAGTGGCAACGCCGGAACATTCGGTCGCGGAAACAAGAAGGCTGCAGCTGCTGTGGCTGTCGACCCGGAATCGTGTCTGTCCCTAGTGACACCGTCGCGTTCGCTTGATCTTCAAGTTGCCAGCGCGCTGCACCGCGAGTGGCTTGCGAATGCCATTCGCGACATCGTATCCTTCGCGCAGCAGTACAAGGCCGCCAAGACCGGCGCTAGCTCCAGCGACGAAGGCAGCTCCAGCGACTCCATGCCCAGCGCCACTGCCATCGCAAGACGGCCGCGTCAGCTTCCCTCGTCACGCAACGTCATGCTCTACTAAGACGTTATCCCACCCAGTACATGTAGAACATACCCCTAGGTAGCACACATCCAAGACACGAGTGCAGCGTAGGCTCCCTAGCAACATCACAACAGCAACCAACACACCACAATAGTCCAGCTCATCCTAAACCCTCAATACCAACAGCCAAACCTCTCTTTCTGGATCAGCAGTTGACTGTATTTCGACTGGGAGCACACGCACAGTTAGCGCAGCATCCCCACCCACTTACATCTTTCTCTCTCTCTCTCTTATGCCTTCTTCTTGTACTGCGGCTTGCTGCTCTTGGTCAGCAGCCACACGTAGAAGAGCGACATGCCGGCGCTGTAGGCGGCCACGAGTCCAGCTGGGAAGAAGGCGCCCGTCGTGTTGAAGCGGTTGCCCATGACGACCGTCAGCGGCGCCGACACGGCCAGCGACACGGCGGGCCAGAGCTTGGACGTCACGGGGCTCTGCGTGTACTCGTTGTAGCTGCAGTAGCCCACGAAGCTCAGGAAGGCGCCCGACAGACCGCCGGCCACCAGCGACGTGGTGCTGCCGGAGCTCACGAAGCCCACGACGCCGCCCAGGCCCAGCAACATGCCGTACTGCGTGTCCACACCACCGGCACGCACATAACGAGTCATAGCGAGCGAGTTAGAGCGCGGACGGAGATGCAAATTGCATGGACGGATAGAGGAGATGAAGACAGAGAGAATGAGGTCGCGCAGAGCGCGCGGACGTACCGGGATCGTGAGGCAGAAGTCGTACATGGTGACGGATACGGAGACTTGACTTGACGTGAGCTGTGCTCGACGTGTTCGTAAATGAAGCGAGAATGATTGTGAGGACACTGCGCGGGCCACGATTGGGTGAAATTTCGGCTGGCTTCAACTGGCTCCTATTGGCTGATTTTTGATTTGAAGTCAGCCTCGTTTTAGTGACCTAAATGTCTCGAAATAGGGACGGGTATAGCAGTTGAAGTGGAAGCTTCTTCTAGTGAGGTGGCCTAGTGGGAATGGAGCCATTCATAGCGTGGTCTTCCCAAACACCTCATCAAATCGTACTGATTACCCTGATGTTCTACTGCAGTCAGCCTAATAGCGGTGAGCTGCATATTTTTTTTATTGCTCACATGTCCAAACACATTTTTTTTTAAATGTTATTCGAACCTCTCCATTTGTAGTCGATATACTGCCTCGTGTCAGCAAAGGCGCGTGACCTTGACGACACATTGTACAATCCCATCGCAAAATCAGTGGATCTACCGAATAAAATGATAAGCGCCAATTCTTTTTCTTGTACTGTGTCATTACGCTGAAGTAACGCTAATTAGGTGCAGTAATCAGCAGACGTCCATTGTCATTCCAGCTTTTGCCGACCCGACCTCACATCGCTCTTCAAGCTCAGCCAGCACTTAAGTCCCGTTGTGCCCGGCAAGCGCAAAGCAACCAGCAAGAGCCGCAGCGCAGGCAGCAAGCGGCATGCGACGTCAGCCGACGACAACAACAGGACGTTGGTCTGCGCCGTCCGAGGTCTCCAAGGCCGCGTCTGCACCATTCCCATCAGTGCCTACGCCTCCATCCACGACCTCAAGGAGCTCATCCACCACCAGAACGCCTCCCAACTGACAGGCGTCGACCCCGAGACGCTCGACGCCTACTCCACCAATGACCCTCGTCTCGGGTGGGCCCGCGTGAGTGCCAACGGAGGCATGATCAGTCGAGGCAACCCTCTGTCCAATTCCTTCCTGCACCCCACGAAGCAAGTTCGAGACTATTTCCCGTCCGACATCCCCCCCGGGCGACTCCGGCGTCGTGCACGTCGTCGTGGACGTGATCATGCAACCGTCGGTGGGGTCTCAAGTGAACGAGATCGGAACGATGCCCCTGGATGATGACAAGCCTGCGGCAGGTGAGAATTTGGACGGTGCGATTAAGCGCTATCGTCGCGTGCAGAACGCGTTGGGGCTGTTCGTGCACTGGTCGATTCGTGGCACAGATTTCTCCCAACGGCACGACTACCCAGACGCCAAGTGGCTGGAGTACGATGGATGGGCGGATGACGAAAGACCCTCTCGTGTCTACATTGGCGACAAAGCGACCTGGCGTGAGCTCTACGTCGCGTGCAACGAAGTGGTCCAGAAAGAGGAAGGCCGTGGAGGATCTCGCTGGGTGGAGCGCTTCACCAGAGTCAGCGGTGGACCCACCATCGAGGTATTCATCGGCACGTGATGGTTTTGGGAACGCATAGTAACAAGCTTCTGAGTGTGCAATGGGGACAGAAATCGGTACCGTATCGAGACGTAATTGAGTAATTTCACGCAAGTTATTAGTCGTAATTGCTGTTGCTACGGTATCGCAATTTAGGTAGACGAGGTTTCACAGAATAATGGATAACCAAGCAGAATTAATGTGTAGTAAATATGGAGGCTCAATTCTCTAAACAAGTACCTGGACTCGATCAATCGCTGTGGTGGAGTTGAGGCAAACGCGAAGATGAGACTCAGGACGTATGCGTCCAGGCGGTGAATCGCCTTGGTGCCAGACCCCCCACTTTTGACGACACTGATCATGGCAGCCTTCGACTTTGCAAAAAGTTCCTTCACGAAAGGCAGGTACTCGCCATTGTGGGCCATCCGCTGGCCCATGAAGGAGCTGGGCGTTTACGCTTGTACGGGTTCGCTGTCTGGCTTGACGGGTTGTTTGGAAGACCCCACGCTACGCAGCTGAGCTCCAGCAGACAGCGCGCTCAGGTCCAATCGGATCCGTTTTTTTTTTTCGGCTAGAAATAATTCGCGAGCACCGCTCGCAGCTAGCGTCAGCAGGTTCATCAATATTTCAGGATGCTCGATCGTGACTTGCTTTATCGATAACTCGCCCAATTGTTTCCTACGAAAGTTTGGATTCTTTGAGTTGGGGGGGGGGCTCTGTCAGCGCATTTCACCTTGCATATTCCGTACCCAGGAGCGACAACATCCACCCACTCACCGCCCACTGGGGCGTAGAGCGCTCGCCAACGACATGCTGTCGACAAAACAACCACAATACTATCAGCACCATTTACTGCAGGAAGATGCACCTAACATCCTCCTTCAATGTCGACAAATCCATACTGGTGCGGGCCTGTTCCCCACGACTTCGCTCTCGGCTGAGGATAATTCGTCTGCAATACTTGGAAAATGTGCAGAATGTCGAGTTTTCGTCAACTTTCCACCGTGAATCTCAACTGATCGGGCGTACACGTCCGAAGATCTACAATAGAGAGCGTAAACCAACCAAGACCATTGCAGCTCAGTAGGCCATCCCCTCATGCCGTCTAAATCCACGTTCCAGTACGAGAGGTTCGTCTCTGCAGACAGCCCTGCCGCTACCGAGCACACTGCGCTGAACATCAACTTGCTTATCCGCGAGCACCAGAACTCCAGCTTGCCGACTGAAACTGGAGTAGCATCGTGTTCACTCCGGCTACTCGAGTCTTCGGTCAAAAAGGTATGATCTGCGTCCACGTGCTGGCTTGTTCAACAGCATCCCAGCATTCATCAAAGCTTTCGACGAAGTGATCGACCCACCTGCGAGATCTAGAGAAAACTTTGACATCACAGTCTTAGCCAAGGCTGCCGTCAGTTCAGAGACCGCAGGATGCGCCCAATCCCCAACGTTCGCAAGGACCTCACATGGGCTATTGCCAGGAACCCGTGGCCAGCGGACATTGCGCCATGAGTTACACAAAACCGCACCAATTCAGGGACAGTGACATCACACAGCCTTCGAACTTGGCCCCTGATTGAGCTCGAAGGTTCCTGTTCGCCATCCAGTTTCCCTGAAGACGGCACGTCCAGTAGATCATAGACGCGACATGGCCACTCACTTTTTTTTTAGCGTCTTTCGCCTCCAAGGCCTCTAGTCTCTCAACGGCAGCTTGAAACTCGGCTGAACACTCCCGCGGGTCGTCTGGAAACCCGAGAAAAACCCCCCCCCCCCCCCCCCCACGTAACGCGAGTCTGGTCTTTGGTCCCACTGCTAGACGAAGGAGTCTTAACGAACCGGAGCTCCCACCTTGGAAAGCAATTGCGATGATCATCTGCCTCTGGTAGTTCAATACCCGCAATTGAATGCACAAGTTTGACGAACGCTTCGTTGTCCACAAACGCAAGTAGTGTGAATAGCTCCATGGTCTCTCGAAGGCGTTGTCGCTTTGTACCATCTTCAGGAGTAACGTCACCACCAGGAAGCCTCAGGTAAATTTTCCGCTGCGTGGTAGGCCACGGATGTCTGTACAAATGAAACCTGCAGAGACGATTCAGCTGTATCGGTGTCTTTCGGTAGCACGCCGCAATCAACCCTCGAGTCTCACTTAGTCGTGCACAGGAAAGTTAACAACTGAAAGCACGAATTGCCTGGAAGTCGGTAGATATCAATTGAGTCGGTGACTCAGTCGCTATTGGACCTAGAACCTGTGAAATCATGGATATTGATGGGATGAGACAGCTACAACTAATTCCTGTATGTGTTCATTTTGAATTTGAGCCTTCACAGCGATTTACATGGCGACCGAGTGGGAATTCCTGGAGCCTTGGCGGGCGGTATTACGTGACCATGTCGTGCCTGCGAACACCAATGCTAATCAATCCTCTCTGGAAGTCTCGCTTTTGTATTCCAAAAGCTCCCTGTTGGTGCAGCGATGCATTTGCCTGAAACTTCCTGAAAACGTATCAAATCGGCAAGATCCAAAAAAAACTACAACAAATTCGAGAGGCCATGGAGTTGTTTTCTCTACTTTCCCTTGCCAACAACGAAGCGTTCGTAGAGCTGGTGCTTTCGCTTACAGGGACACATCCGACACAGGTCAGTGAGCCTTTTATTTATTTTCCAAGTTGGGAGCTCCGGTTTGCTGGACCTCTGTCGCCGAACGATGCCGCGGCAGACCAGACTGAAGTCACGTGGGGAGCTTTGCTCGGATTTCCCAATGACCCATCGGAGTATTCTCCTGAATTTGGTGCCGCAGCAGGGAGGTTAGAGGCAATGAGGGTGGAAGAATTTGACAAAAACTGTGATGACGGTGAGTCTCAAATTTACTGGGACTGTAGACTCCACGGTTTACATGTGAATGAATGGCCACCAGATTCCGGTCAAATCGACCTCATTTCAAGGTCGTCTTCGAAGTCTATTGGATATCGTTGTTCCCCCTTTTGCGCGCGTGTGTGTTACCCGTGGCTACTCTGTGCCCCTTATCAGGCGCATCCAGGATCATGGTGACACCTGCGTGGTTGTTGCATGGATCAAGAACTGGGCCCAACCTTCCGAGGGAATTCACGAGGGCACTGGCTCGGACATCAATATCGGACCTTGACCTGAATCTTACGGACCGTGCGACTGTGAACTCGCGGCAAGTGGCGATGAATGTTGAGTTTGTGCTCAACACGCTGGTTTGCGGCCGCTCCATGTGTGCTTTAACCGCAAGATCCAGCCACAACGAGCCCGATGCAATTCAACTAGGATACAGCAAACTCGACCTGTCGTGCTTGTGGGTGTCGGACAGACTGTTTGTTGCCACTTGCTCGGCAGTCGCGGAGGCGTCTGTAACCGCGAATCTCGTATCGCTATCGATGGGCCTAGACGGATCTAAACGGTGGTCGTGGCTGATCTACGCGCTCTGCTGTGGATCTACAGAGACCTTTATCCCTTCCGTCCAGATTTTACGTGGTACATTGACTAAGTCCGATATTTCGACCATTCACGCAGTACTCAAGACCCACTATCCTCTACAACCGTGGAAAAGGATAAAATAGCCCACCAACAGTACGGCTTTGTCAACATCCAAGAGAGAACGCAATTTCGTCCATGTGGCATAAATAACGACGACGACCGTGATTTTGCTATGGAGACCACATGCTGCTATCGAGCGTTTTACGACCCTGAAGACGGGGAGTGGGTACACTTTATTGTGCCTGGACACGGTGCTTGCAAGACAAAACTAGGCATAGCAGTCGAATTCACCCCCGATTCTGGAAATCCCCACTTCCGAGTCAAACGATTGAGCGGCTCACTGGATATAAAGTATGTCAGGCTCGAGAGTCTCGGGGTATTGACGAATCTACTGGAACTAGTGACCTGTGGGCTTCAATCTTTATCACTGTGTGCTGATGCGGAGGACCCCGCCACCACTGCGATTCTTGTCGACTTGTGCACGCTGGCTACCGCGTGCCCAGAGCTTCGGAATTTGCATATCGCTGAGTTGACTATTGTGGTCTCAGCTCAGGGCGAGTCATTTCGTCGTTGGCCTATCAAGACGGTGTCTTTTCGGGAATGTCCCGGTGCGTTGTTCGCCTTAACGGAGTGCTTGAGAAATCGAATGCTTCGAATGGCCCGTGAACTCGTCAAACTTCGAGTGACAGCACGACGCCATGAATTTGATGAGGAGGAAGAGCGGGAGTTGAAGGCTCACGACGGCGAGTTTCTAGCTGTCACGAAGGAGAGATTTCCGACAATGTCGAAGGCTACCATGATCAGTGTCGTCTTGGCGGCATCCAGTATGGCTAAGCCGATCCACCGTCTTGATGCCTACATTCTCAGCCTCATCTTTGAATTCGCGTCCACTCCAGAACAGCGGTCAGTAGAGTGTTGGTCTCAAGCTAGAAGTAGTTGAGACGTCGAATCCTGACTAGGTGTTCACTCGTTTGTTTAGATTAGTATATCTTTTAAAAACTGTGCAGTTATCTCCTAGATAACTAGTAGGCGGCGCCCCGCGTAGTTTCTATTTTCCTGGTAGCGACAACGAACGCCATTATGTGTACGCATACTCACATAGCGGGAACACAATTTGGCTAAACGATCACTTACCATCAAATCAGTAATTTGTCGACTTTTTTTTCTCTTAGTTTGATGGTGATGGCGATGAGCTTGATTGATACCGACATACTAAATCCCCCAAAGAATGATTTTAATTCAAAATCTACCGAGTCCGTGGCGATGGCGATGGTAATGGCGTCTGAGTGGGGGTTCCTGGAACCTTGGCGGGCTGTATTGCTGGAGCTCTTAACAGAAGAGAATACGAACAGTGCTGACTCCTCCCTGGAGGTCATCTTTTACCTAGAATGTCGCCCAATGCTACAACGACAATTTCCCATCAGCATTAGCGGTGACGAGGGCAGTCGGCGAGATACGGCGAGGCTGCAACGCATTCGAGAGACCATGGAGCTGTTCACCCTACTGTCGCTAGTGAACAACAAAGCGTTCACCGAGATAGTGTTTTCACTGACTGGGATCCATCAGTCGCATATCGAGAACCACCACACTTACTGTCCTGAATGGACCTTCAAGCTGATTGGAACTCTGTCGCCGAATGATGTCGCTGGAGAGGAGACTGGCGTCACGTGGGGAGCTTTGCTGGGCTTTCTGGATGATCCCTGGGAGTATTCGCCTGGGTTTCGAGATGCAGCTCGGAGACTGGAGGCGATGGGAATGGACGAGACGAGCCAAACGAGAGCTCAAAGTGAGTCATCGGCTTCCTGGGCGTGCCGCTTACAGGATTCGCAAGCGAGTGGTGAGCAGATTCTTGGCGAATCGGCGGACACTTCGTCCTCATTTCGAGGCCGGCTTGGAGGACTGCTCGATGTCGTTGTTCCCGCTGTTGTGCGCGTGTGTACTATCCGTGGCTACACTGCGTCTGCTAACACATCAATACCAGCCTGTAGCCCCCGGCTGGTGGATGCCTGGATCACAAACTGGGCACAACCATCCGTCCCCGAGTTCACATCAGCACTAGTACGGACATCAATGTCACGTCTTGGGCTGAGACTGGAGAATGGCGCTATGAACACGCGGCAAGAGGTGGTGAATGCCGGAATTATGCTCAGTAGGCTGCTCTGCAGTTATCGCTCAGGAACCAGTTGCACTATACCCGACACAATTCGACCGGAATACGACAGACTCCACTTGACCTGTTTGTGGTTGGCTGACAGACTGTTTGTTGCCATTTCCTCGGCGGTGGCGGAGGCATCTCTTGATGCGAATTTAGGCCGCTTGTGGATGGGTTTAGACGGTTCAGAGCGCTGGCCGTGGCTGGTTTACGCGCTCTGCTGTGGAACTTCCGATGTTCTTGTGCCTTCCGTCGACATTTCACGTGGCACGTTAACCAAGTCGGACATTTCGGTCATTTGCTCGGTACTCCAAACGAATTATCCCCAACCAATAGTTGAGAAAGGTCGTCACCAGTACGGAATCGCTGACATTCGTGAAGGGGCCAAGGTGCATTTTGCTCAAGTTAACCACGACGGTAGCGGTGATTTTATTTTACCGAGAGCCTTTCGCTGTCGAGCGCTTTACGAGCCAGACAACAGCGAGTGGATTAACATCATTGTGGCTGGATACGGCGCTTGCAAGACGAAACGAGACGGAAACGTTCGATTTACCCCCGATTCTGGGAAAGCCGACTTTCGAGTCAAACGACTGAGCGCGTCGCTAACAATAAAGTATTTGACATTCGAGAGTCCCGAGGTGCTGACGGATCTGCTGCGGCTAGTCACCTGTGCGCTTCGTTCGCTAACATTGTGTGCTGACGATGGAGATCCTGCCACAACTGCGATACCGGTTGATCTTTGTACGCTGGCTGCTGCGTGCCCTGAGCTTCAGGATCTCTCGATCACTGACTTACACGTTGTGGTCTCGGCTCACGACAATTCCCTCTGTCAATGGCCTATCAAGGCTCTATGGTTACACGAACATCCAGGAACTCTGTCCGACTTGGCTGGGTGCTTGAGAGACCCATCGTTACGAATGGCTCGACAACTGGTCAAGCTTGAAGTGACAGCGCGACGACACCAATATGACGAGCACGAAATGAAGGAGTTGAAGGCTCACGACGGTGAGATTTTACCTGTTGTGAAGGAGAAAGTTCCTGCCTCGTCGAAGGCTGCCATGGTCAGCGTCGTCAGGGCCGCGGTTAGTGCAACGACGCCGATTCAACGCCTCGACGCATACATCCTCAGTCTCATCTTTGTGTTCGCGTCCACTCCGGAGCAACGGTCCATTGTCTGCTCGTGTCGTGCTAGAAGAAGTTGACAATAAAGTGACAGCGCATTTCACCCTAAGTTAATCCTCTCCGGAGGCAATGGTTGTGAATGTCCGATTGATAGAGCACCAACGGGCGGTGGTCTTAGCGAAATGCAGTTGCGTAGACGTTTCAAATAATAATAAAAAATGTATTTAGATCTGAAATATGCCCGATTCTACAGATCGCTGCACTGGTGCTGATGCGAATACAAAAATTAAGCTCAGAATGTACGCATCTTGGCGATGAATCGGTATCTTGGTCCACGTCATGACGGCACTGATCACGGCCGCTTTCGAGCTCCTAGGCAGTTTTTCCTTGACCAGCGGCAGGAATTCGCCATTGTGAACCACCAACTCGCGTTCTTCTTGCTCGTCAAACGCTTCATTCATTCGCGGGGTCACCGCGAGTTTGACGAGTTCCCGAGCCATTCGTAGCTCGGGGTTCCTCAAACACCCCACGAGATCAGACAGCGTGCACGAACATTCCTCAAGCTCGATCGTCTTAACAGGCCAGCGACGCAGAGATGCGTCATGTTCAGACACGCACACTGTAGCGTGCAACATAGCAATGCTCTGGAGATCGGGGCAAGCCCTAGCCAGAGCACACAGGTCGACACGAGTCGCGGGTGTGCTATCGTCTGTGTTGAAGTACAGTTTTAGTGAACGAAGTCGCCTCGTGACTAGCACCAGGAGATCTATCAGCACACCCGGGTCTCAAACTGAACATAAAGTATATCCAGAGCCCCGCTCAATCGTTTCTCTCGAATTTTGGACTCCCCAGTATCAGCAGTGAATCGGACGCCTCTGTCGCTAACTTTTGCCCTACAAGCACCGTATCCAGGGACGACGAGATTGATCCACTCACTGTCGTTTGGGTCGAGTAGAGCTCAAAATTGACACGCACTGGCCATAACAATCGAGCTATCATCCCCTCCTAATGCCCCACAGAGGCGCAGCTCCGTTCCTTCTTCAATCTCGACAAAACCATACTGGGAGGAGTTGCTGTGACTAGTCTCTGCTACTGGTTGCGGATAGTTTGCTCGAAGTGCGGCACGCATGGCCAAAATGCCGGTCCTCGTCAGTGTTCCCTTCCAAATCTTGACACAAGGCACAACCACTTCTGAAGTTCCACCGCAAATCACGTAAATGAGCCAGGGCCATCGCCCTGAGTCCTCAAGATTTATCAACAGAGAGTCTAGATGCGCCTCAGCCGACAACGCTGCGACTGCCGAGCAGATTGCGACAAACAACCTGTTGTCTGCCCTGTAGCACCGCAAATTCGTTCCCTCAAGTGCGACTCGAATGGGATTCTCCAAGGGTTTGTTGCCGCCGTCTCCAGCCACACGACGCACCACGTTTCCGCACAGCAGCACGTTCATCATCAATCCAAAATTCAGTTTGGCTTGCCGCGAGTTTATAGTAGCCCCGCCCAGGTAGAGCGTCAGGTTTGCGGTTGCGGTTCGTGCCAATGCGCTCGATAATGCAGAGACGGCTGGGTGATCCCAAGCTCTTAGACCTGCAATCACGGTCTCACACGGTTTCGTAGCTGGTTTCCGTGTAGTAACTAGGGTAGTGCCGTCCCGAGTGGCACAAAGTCGTACAATAGGAGGGACGGAAACGTTGAAGAGGCTTCGAACGTGACCCAGGATTGTGGTTGATGTGTCGGCCAATTGGGCAGGTTTCTGTCTGCCTTCCAGCGTTGAGCCATGAAACTTGCACCTCCAGTAAATCGCGGGCACGCTTTCAACACGCGCAATCGTAGTTTCTTCCACCCCCATCGCCTCCAATTGCTGGACTGCAGCTCGAAATTCAGGCGAATACTCCACTGGATCTTTGAAAAACCGAGGAACTCCCCCCAGGTGACTTCAGTCTGGAGTGCAGTGACGGCTTGAGGTGAGAGAGTCCCAACACACCGGAGGTCCCATAATGGGGGGTAAATGATATTTTCACCCGACTGTGCTACCCCCAAACCAATCATCATCTCTTGATATACTTTACTCTTCACAAACGCAAGCAGCGTGAACAGCTCCACGGCTTCTCGAAGTCGTTGCAGCCTTGCAGCATCTCGCCGATTTTCTGGAAATCTCAGGCAAATGGTTGGTCTCATTGAATATTTTTCGGGATAGCTAAACAAGACTTGCAGAGTCGATTCAGCCGCTTCGCCGTCTCCTTGCAGAATTAAATTGTCGCGTAATACAGTCCGAGGAATCCCCATTCGGTTGTCATTGCTCTGAAGTCGACGAACTTATAAATGAGGGCTGTATCCTTCTTGAGGGATAGTTGTTCCATATCACTCAAGTACCTCTTATGCTTAGATTGAAGTAAAGTACTATAATACTGGGATAGCAGTGGACGATAGTTCATGCTGCTAGGCAGCCCAAATCGGGTTAATTCGGACCTCAGTAACTGAGGCAAGTAAACTGAGGCCGGTAAACTGAAGCCGCGTCGATATCTGTCTTTCTGCATGGTAGTGACCCGCCGCCACTTTTGTCAGCTAATCGTGAGCAGGACTTCAGCTATTGTGCCATTTCGCTTTCTACCACAAAACCAAGCAACGACCCTACGTGTCTACCCATCTATCTGCCTTCAGCTTGCACGCAAGCTACAACAACACCGGAGAACCGCTCCACGGGCCCTGAACTAACATGGAGAGGCTACGACAGGAGGGTTTTGACCAAATCTGTTGTTATCGTTTTGTTTTTAGTTTTGTAGGAGGCTGTTTATCATTACCCATGGGCAGCTCGTGGCATCTCCCGCGGCTGCTTTGCAGCCGCAGTATCTGCCCAATAATGCGAAAAAAGTAGATATAGCATGTTTAGAAAGAGGTGGCAAAAAAGAGAAACAATAACCAAACGAACCATGCATGAGAAGCATGTGTAGCTTCATACATCCATGTATATATGGACGTGTGACCGCAGGGAATACATACTCTATGTGTGTAGCCCTAAATGCATGAGGCCAACCTTTTAGAGACATTTAGTTTTAAATTTCAAAGCTTCTTGGGGTAAGTCCATACTGACCAACACCGGGGCTACAACGCTTTGATCTCACTTTGAAGATGTATTCGTGCATCCGTCTGCAGGTGCACCAGAAAAACACCCCCAGACAGAGCATACTATTACTTGGAAACCCTGGTTGCTCCCATAAAATTGCTATCCCAGCCTAAGCGTAGCCCTAGTTAGAAGTCTTCATTCAAGGAGAACATGGTCAATGTTCTGCTGAATTGGATATCAGCACGCGAACTAAATCCTAGTTCACATACATGCAAGACCAGAAAGAACTACTTCATGTATTACTTCTATTTTGTACTACGATGCAGCTTTTTGCGGCTCCAAAGTTTACACTTTCTGCCGGAGTTTCCGCTACATCCATCCGCTGACTAACTAACTAGCTAACTTTCAGCCTCACGTTCAGGTCCAAATGACCCCCTTCTGCTGCGTGAGGCACCCACAGCATCAAGGAACCTCCTTTCAGCCTCACGTTCAGGTCCAAATGACCCCCTTCTGCTGCGTGAGGCACCCACAGCATCAAGGAACCTCCTCCGGCGCTAGGAAGTCCCAGGAAACCGCAACGCGATCGAGGTACAGCGTCCGGCCGCTCAGCTTCCCCACGGTCGATTTCCACGTCGCTGTGCCACCGGCAGCAACGTCGATCTCGTCGATCATGTCGCCTCCAGACATAATGCTGACCGTCGCGTTCTTGGTGTCGGAGCCCGTGAAGTTGACGATCACCTGGCCGTCGCTCTGCTTGGTCCATGACATGGTGGAGTTCTTGAACGCCTTCTGGATCATATGGAGGCCCAGAGTGTCCGCTTGTAGCAGCTCGAATTCGACCTCAGAGCGTCCTTGCGGTACCATATCTTACCTTTGGTGATCTGCTCGGGCGGGGCCGTGAAGTTGGCTTGATGAAAGCTTTGAATCGCTGCCAGCTTGTGATGATGCTGTCGTCGTGGACCAGATTTTGTGCCAAAACGTACTGCGTCGTGGACATGATTCGGTCCGCCAGCCACCAATTGCGAGTCGCCTTGCCGCCCTGACACAACATGATGGTCCATGGGCAACTCGACGACGACGGCGTTCGACTGGAAGAGCATCGCCAGGATTTTATCTTGAGACGCCTGTGGATCCGCGGCCTTAATGGAGCGGGACGTAGCGGTTGAGCGCTCGCAGCTCGCCCACGATCATACACGAGCACATGACGGCAGTGCGTACGCCCTTGGCCGTCTCGGAGAAATTGCCCAACCAGTTGTCCATGACGCCGTTGATTCCGGCGTTGAACACGGAGCCGACCTTGTAGAGCACTTCGCGTCCACAGTCGTCGTTCTGGCGGAAGCACTCCATGCCGCACTCCACTGGGAACTCGATGGGACACTCGGCCCAGCACGTGCTGGTCTTGTCGTTGCGGTCGTAGCCCCTCGGACACTTCTTCATAATGTGAGCCTCACGCCAGCACGCGGCGTCGCCCTGGACCGAGCGTGGGCCCACCCAGTTGCGATATACCGGCAAGACGGAGCTCCTGGCTGAAAGGAGAGTGGAGGATATGGCGCTTTGAAAGACGAAACGTGACGGAGACGTTCGATTTACTCCCGACTCTGGGAAACCCGACGTTCGAGTCAAGCAATTGAGTGGCGTCCGTAACCGTAAACTAGGAAACCCCAATGCACTCTGTTCGGGTCAAAAGCAAGAATGATCCGTGCTCTTTCAGTGTTGTTGTTGTTGTGTGTAGGGGAAAGCTTCGCAAACCTAGGAACCCTCGCTGACCTACTTACAAACTGGAGACCACAACATGGAAACGAAACGAAACGCTCATTGGTCTATGTAGGGTGAGTCTTTGCCAGCGAAAGCGCAAGCTCTATGAAAAATGCGTTATTGGTGACATGCTAAAGCTGCATGAATAACTCCATGGTCTCCAGGAAACCTCACACCATCTACTGGTATGTACCGGTAGGTCCCCAGATCTCCGGCACGTCTCCACCTAGCACGCCTGAAAAAATGGCTGGAAGCCCCGGTACTTGGGATTCATCGTTTGTCCCTTGCAAGAGTTGATGAAAGCGGCTTTGCGGTCATCCGGAACGTTGCAGCACTTCTGGTTGCCCTTGCGGTTGGGATCGATCGAGCCGCCTGACGCGGCGCAGGCCTTCTGGGTGAAGTCGGCGGTCAATAAGCCAGAGTTCTCGTATGTTTTGCGGCTTTGGTCCGTGCTCGCTCCAGCGCACTGTACGAGAGCACCGTGACTGATTGTATGTTTTGCGGCTTTGGTCCGTGCTCGCTCCAGCGCACTGTACGAGAGCACCGTGACTGATTGACAGAGGTCAGTAAAGGAGTAAGGAACGCAGGTGCGCCCACGTGTCGAGCAGTACTTACGTGGGCATCAGCAGAGCGGCGAGGGCAACAAGCACGAGCTGGACCTTCATTCCGAGGAGCGTGTGGACGTCGCAACTTGAGGCGGGTGAAGTAGTTTTGGAAATGAGCTACAGTTAGAAGCGCAGGAACTCGGCTACACGTACTATTAAATACATACCCCCTAGTAGGAGCCCCCGAGACCTGGCAAGATTACGCTTTGTGACAGCACAGCAATTGTGCACAATCGCCACAGCAAGTGCCATGATAACCACGCAAGCCGTGATTCCAAAGCTCTACTGTATCCGATGCGCCGCTCGTTTTGCTGTTCGTTTCGGCAGCGTTTACGGACGATTCGTTCCTACATGTGGTTATCTTCATAATCAATGCGTCAACACAGATCGCGTGGCCCATGTGCCATTGCCAATGGCAATTAGGGAGGCCTGGCAATTGGTATCTAAAGGTAATAAATCCACACACAACTACAAATTACCACCACCGTCCTTATTATGTTTCTGCTGACTTTGTCATATGCCACGCGATATGGATTTAACATTCCGATACCAATGCCACGCGATCTGTGTTGACGCATTGACTAGGAAGATAACCACATGTAGGAACGTACCATGGCGTCGATACATGCGTTGGACGAAGCTACAATGAAGGTAGTACAAGCTACAATGAAGGTAGTAATGTAAACTAACCGGTTGTTGTGAGAGATATCAGAGTGTTGTAGTGCGAAGAGAGACGCCACCAGCAAGCAAGGACGCCGTGTCCTGGACACGTCAGCGAGGGCCTCACCGACGTGGGATTGCCACACAGACGGTCGCGCTGCACGGAGCTAGACAAGCACGATGTTCTCACTGTGGGACTGCCGAAGGCGTCACAAGCCGCGCTTTCCTCGAGGGCTCGTCTTGTGACGCTGCGCTCGGGCTGGTCGTGTGTGCGTGGGTCCGAGCGACGAAACCCGACTGAGCGCAGTGTTTTTTCTTCTTCCTCCTTACAGTCATGTTTGATAGTAATAATGAAGCAGTCGACCGTTAGAGTTAGGCGTTGCTTGCAAACCTGCGTTGATATGAGCGGTGTAGCTCCCACGTGGGCGGGGCGCTTGCAATTAATGGGGCATCATAATGCGCGTACCTGCACTTACGACTCTACAGACACACATGGCGGCAGTGCACAATTTGCTACATGTAGTGCAGTGCGCCAAAACTACCAGGTGATACACTAGCTCATGTATATCGTGAGCCCAGCTCTATTTTCAGTCGGGTTGAGTCGGGCTAGTCGGGTGTCGTTGAACCCCCAGACAACACTGATCGCGTGGCCCAGTACATGACAAGGGCACCAGAAGCATAATAAGGACGGGAGTGGTAATTTGTACTTGTGTGTCGATTTACCTTTAGATACCCATACCAATGGCATACTGTAGGAACGAATCGTCCGTAAACGCTGCCGAAACGAACAGCAAAACGAGCGGCGCATCGGATTTGTAGGAACGAATCGTCCGTAAACGCTGCCGAAACGAACAGCAAAACGAGCGGCGCATCGGATACAGTAGAGCTTTGGAATCACGGCTTGCGTGGTTATCATGGCACTTGCTGTGGCGATTGTGCACAATTGCTGTGCTGTCACAAAGCGTAATCTTGCCAGGTCTCGGGGGCTCCTACTAGGGGGTATGTATTTAATAGTACGTGTAGCCGAGTTCCTGCGCTTCTAACTGTAGCTTGGCTCCTACTAGGGGGTATGTATTTAATAGTACGTGTAGCCGAGTTCCTGCGCTTCTAACTGTAGCTAATAAACACCAGATGGTGGGGTTGTACTTCTCTTGTCCACCTGGTTATCGCCATTGACCATTAACCTGAAAGTCTCAGCTAATATTGCTAAATATTCAGAGATTACGAAAAACCCTCACTAGGTCTAAACTCTTGCCACGAAAAGCCAATTTATCTTCTTTTGCACGAGCGACGATTGGCTTATAAATAGACGTTTTTCGTAGCCATAAAGATAAGCTTTCATTTGATGTTATTTTACCAAAACCGAAGTACAAATGATGAAGTTATCGTAGTTACTATGACGGCAATAGTACGGTGGACTGGAGAAGTGTGCATTTATTGTTACCTTCTTATCAATACAGGCTAAATTTATGTACGAATGTTGGTAATCGGATTTGGCTCTATTTGACTGAATAATTTAATTCCGTGTTCGTTGAATCATATATGCTCCGAAATTTGGTTATCTAAACTAAATTCCAAAACAGATCAAACACTTAATAAAACAAGGGTACACTTAGGGTGCGAACCTTTGAAATCTCAACGGTATTATTTGTAGAACTTGCATGGATCTGAGAATTCGATAGCAAGCTACATTGAGCCTTTAGTATGTGGGGATAAAAATCTATAGTCGGTTTTCCAGCAAATTTTATTGTTGTATAGAATAAACAAACATGTCGCAATTCTAGTTGTACAATAAACAGTGGAAATTGCCATGTATTGGTTGTACATTTATCCAAATAGTTTTCTAGATAATACTACTTAAGCGATGTAAACCCCAATTATAAAATTTCGCTTCAATGTAATAGTTAGTTAGTGTCCTATCAATTTCGGTTTTTGTTTTGAACAAAATTGGGAATTATACCAGGCCATCTGACGCATTCTTCCTGACACAATAGAAAGCATTTTAAGCGCAATGAGGTGGCTTAATTAAGTAAAACACTATATTCATTAGAACAGTTAATGTACGATTGTAACATGTAGGTAGCTTTAAAAAACGGCATGTAAAACTAAAATCCTTAAAAACATTAAAATCTAAAAAGTAAAAAATTAAAAATGTTGAATGAACTTAATCTAATTTTAACGCTGTATAGCTAAAACCTTTAAAGGACCGCTTAAATCGTATTAGAATCTAATTATTTCAGTAGGTCATAACCGTAAAATGTTAAAAAGTTATCGCATAATCAAGATATTTTATAAATACATTGAGGAGTAACATTTTGTTAACAAATTCGATACACTATTGCAGCAGCTAAGTTACGGGTAAATAAATAAAATGGAGGTTTTCATGTATTTGGTTAATTTGGTTAAACCAAAGCAATTTCACAATCGGAAAATAATGTATCGGATCCTATACACAAGTATGTCAACGGAGATTGTGAAAGTGAAACGCCAGAGCCGACTATTGACGAGTTGATGAAGTTTGTAATTGGTCATTACGCAGAGCCGACCCACCGTTCTTTCGTAATTAGTCCTTACGCGGAGTAGAGCAATGTCGCCCGTGCTAATGCTCGAGGCCGACGCCTACGGCGATGGGGAACGCGCCATGTTGGCGGCCAAGCGCCGTAAGAGAAAGCTGAAGCTAATAGCATGCACACTCGAGCTACCCTTTGCCGCTACCGCTCGAGTAGGCTTGTACAACCTGAGCCAAGACGCAAACTCAAGACCCCGAGACACGTCGCGGAGAGAAGTCGCTCCCACAAGCTTCTGGGGCACAACCTGGGCCACGACGAAGACCCAAGGCCCCAGGAGAAGTCGCGGAGCGCGTTCGCGCCGGACCGGCAGCCACGACCACACGTGTCGACAGCAAGGCGTTCAGTTGGAAGGTTGAAGCTCGACACAAACTCGAAAAAGACCGCCCGAGATGTGGCGGAGAGAATCCGCACCAGGTTGACAGCAACCCGTCACCTTCTCCATCTACTTGGTGAAACCCAAAAACACGAATTTCTTGCGAGGTTAAATTTCGTGCTGATGGAGCAAGTCTATACGAAGGTTTTTCAAGACAAGTTGAGTCATTGGTTCTTCAGTTATGGTGTATATATATGATCTCGTTCGGGCCGCTCACGGAATGGGATCGGTGACAAATTGGTTAGCGAAATTGCTTCATGATTCGCTGTCTGCTTGGGCATGTTAACAATTAAGCTGTGCTTTGATGTGCATTATTTTGCGCAGCGCACCACGATCGGCTTTGTTTACTCTAATCACCTCCGCGACCTGATAGGTGAGTTGCTTGCTTCCCAGTATCCAGCTTGACAGTCTTTCTTCCGCTTCCTGCGCTTTATCGTCTGAAATGAATATGACCGTCCGTCTTTATTCAACAGTCCGACTTGTAAGAGACGTGTCGCCCGCAAATGCTTCTAGGCACCGCTGAATTTTTGATATTCAGTGCGTACATTAAACCACAAATGTCTAAACATGATCTGGGTTGTTGAAGCTTGGAGGCCCCAACAAATTAAAATTGATAGCTTGGTTAATATGTTCTTATCATAAGACTCTTCTACTAAAGTCGACCAATATTTCTTATAACGCATGTAGAGTTCCAAGCGAAAATAACAAATTATTCATAGAGCATAAAATTACGCACCGTACACATTTTTAATTATAGATACAAAAATTAAGTAACCTTTAAATTGCTTCTTAACCCCAACAAATATTATCGTTAAGACAAGAACTCTGTTCTGGCCGTGTTCGACTTGCACCCCATCCAGTTGTTTCAGGCTAAATACAGCAGGGTTTGTTTCATCCAGCTTGTTTGCAACCTGAAACACCCAAAAAAAGTAATCCAGCTCGTTATACTCAAATGAGCTGGATTTGAAATTCGGTCCTAGGCAGAATATTGAACCGGGCTGGATAAGCCTGCCTATTCTACGTGCAACAATTTGTCCGAAACGAGTCCTTTATGAATCGAGCTCGAATGGGGAGTACAAGTCAAAGATGCCCTTAGGAAAAGAGACAAACTTTTTAAACAAATTCTTGTTAAATCATAACATAATGTTGATGTAAGAAATACTCGTTTTGAAACAATTAGCTATTAACATTTCTTTTTCAGCATAAAAAGATATGTATATTTTTTTTAAAGGTATTACGTAAGAGATATTAAGGAATTCAAAAACGTGTAGACTACACGGTGTAGTCCTAGCATCGTCGTGTACATGTACTAGAGCGATAGCTTACCCAGACTTTCAGTAAGTGTTTGTGCTTTCTTAAATAAATTTGAGCTTTTTGCCAAACTGTGTTTTTTTGTTTTGAATCGAGCAAAAACTGTGATTTGGGTGCAAATTATACGATTTGTAAATTGCATTCTGGATTTGTGCCCTCACATTGGACACAAATCTATCTTGATCTGACTATATCAGCAGCGCCTACGTTGGCGACGCGCGTCAGTTGTCCGTCGCTATCTTCGAACTGAAAGTCCACCGGGTAGGTCCATTGCCATCCCCATCGCCACTGCCGCTGCTTGCCACTAACGCTACCGCTTGTTCCCACCACCAGGCGTGGTCCTCTATCGAGCGTAGACACAGTACAGACACAGTCATGGCCAAGAAGACCGGAGCAACGACGGCGGACGCGGGCGTGGGCTCCATCCTGGGCGACTTCTGCGCCAAGTACGACAAGACCACGCCCAAGAAGATTAAGCTCATCGACGGCTTCCTGGCCTACGTGCTGGCCACGGGCGTGCTCCAATTTATCTATTGCCTGCTGGTGGGCAACTTCCCCTTCAACTCGTTCCTGGCCGGCTTTGTGTGCACCGTCGGAGTCTTCGTGCTGGCCGGTGCGTTGTGTTCCCCCCACGCTCCCACCCTACCTAGTGCTCTACCTACGGTTGATTGACTAAATTGCTGTATTGTTGCCGCCTGCCAGTGTCGCTGCGGATGCAGATCAACCCCGAGAACAACTTTGGCGACCGCACGGAGCAGCGCGCCTTCGCGGACTACCTCTTCTGCAACATCATCCTCTTCCTCGTGGTCTTCAACTTCATGGGTTAAGTGTCGAGACAAGGCTTCGCGTCTAGCCTGCTTGCTTGGTGCTGGTTCAAGACATGGCTGCTTCGGAGGACCAAGCCGCAGGGGCTGGCTTGCAGAATGAGATGCACGCGACGATCAGCTAGCGTTGCAGTGAGTTGCAGCGGTGCAGAAGCTATGGAGAGCACAGGAGCAGCTTTTTGACGGCTTTTTTCGTCCAAGTAAGCAAGCAGCAGAGCGAGTCTTTCGCCCCTAAAAGTTTTCTTTTGCGTGAGAAAAGAGAGATAACATAATTGCATGGAGAAGCGAGCGAGGCTGAGTGGTTGCGAATGGTCAGCAATGGTCTTAGATTATTTGTTGTTGGCAGCATGCCTATGCAGGTACATGTAGCATGTAGCATGTCATTCCGACGGCGCTACAGCGTTGCATTCTGCTACAGTAGCATAGCATTTTGCCGCGTGTACGTCAATTCTTCCTTCTGATTTGTCAAAAAGACAGACAAGCCAAGCAGTGACTGGTGGAAAATGAAATGGTCAAGTTGAAGTGAGCTTCAGCTGTAGTAATCCAGTAATGAAATGAAGCCACCAGCTTCGTGCATATATTACTCAATCACCGGCGGCGTGAACCACGACTCGCTGCAGAAGGCGAAGATGTGGGTCCAGTGCTCCACAGGGAGCTTGTGTGTTCTAGCAGACGCCATGAGAATGGCCAGCACACTGCGACGGAATCGTGGCGGGTAGTACGCGTGGCTCAAGGTGCTCCACTGCCTTCTCGACTGCACCAGAATCAGTGCAAAGGTGCCGTGCTCGCTTGGTGCTGACGCAGAATCCTTCTCGTCGTTGACCCAGGTGCCCTGCACCACAGCGCCATCGCGACTCATGATAGCCGTGTACGTGTACACCCCCACCTCGTGTTTCACGACGTACTGCTGACGGTACTTGATCTCTCGAGAACTCCATATGCCGAAGATCGGACTCGTTTGCTGGAAAATGCGCTCCTTGCTTTGACCGAAGAGCTTCCCACCTGGTCGCAGCTGCAGCTTCAGGTCGAACGCGTACTCGTAGCCTTCAGCGTCAGTCGCACAACCAGAGAGTTCGTATTCGCCAGTTGTGAACGCGTGGATGGCGTCGTCATCGTCGTCAATCTCGATAGCGTTTTCAGCACTTCTGCCAGTATCTTGGTCGGTTATCTGCTGCTCTTGCAGCCCTTGAGCAGGGTCGGAAGGACTGCCACCGTCCACTAACGCAGGCTCAATCTTCTCCTTCTTGATGGCGATGGGCGTGAAATCTACTCGCACGAGCTCCAGTTCAAACTCGCCTCGACCGCCTTCATATCCCTCTGCGTGACCCTCATCCACATTGTTCCATTTGCCACTGAGCGTCTCTCGCCTCTTGCCAACAGTTTGGCCTTTGCGCTGGATCTTGGTTCTTCTGCCATTCGCAGCACTGGCATTTCCCTCTTCAATGACCACAGCTCCCGAGTAGCGGAAATGCCCCACAGCTTCACGCACACGATACTCCAGAACATACGCCACACGGTTGGCCTGCCAGCGTCCTTTAAGCGGACATACCTGTGGCTGCACTACTTCGCGAGAAGTGCCGCGCAGTGTACCATCCGGCAGCAAGCGCAACGTCACCAGACATTCATCTCGCACCGTAGTCATCACAGGACGTCCTCTACGACCATTCCTCTGTCTCGGCACAACAGCAGCCGCTACCGACGGCGTGTCATACGTCGTGAAACCTTTAAACTCGTACTTGCCAGGCCGCAACGGATACAGCAGCGACGGTGGCCTGGACTGCAACATCGCGGCCTCTCTCTCCGCCTCCTCCGCCTCTTGCTGGCGTTGATACCATTGCACCGGTTGCAACTGGAAAACCTTTTGCTCCACCGGCTCCTCTCCTGTTACTGAACTTGCATCACTAGTCGATGCAGTCGACGCCGAGGACGAGAGGTCCGCCTGCTGTCTGTCTTGGTCTTGAGCACTGAAGAACCGCCAAGTGCCCACTGCTGGGGCGTCGGCAGCTACGGGAACGTGCAAATGGCACGTCAAAGTGTGTCGATCCACGTGGTTCAGCCTTTTGGTCACTTCAAATGCGCAGCAATACTCTGCTGCTGAGCTCCCGTCACAATTGACAGTCGACGCCGAGGACGACACCACCGCCTCCTCCACCGGAACGACCTGCACGTTGCCCATAACATGAGCAATGACGATGCCGTCCGGGTGGTCAGCAATCACCCGCAGCTTCCGCTTCTTCCTATTGGTCACAGTGTCGGGGTTGGAATTGGCGCCTAGCTGCGCCTTCCGCCGCACTTCGCCATGCAGTGAACCGTCGGACGCAATGCGCAAGTGGAAGCGGCTCTTCTCGGCTAAAAATCCGCCCACACAGCCATCGTACACGCGCTCAAGAGGGGTCAACGGGAGCGCAGACGTCTTGAATACTTGGTCGTGAGAGGAGGAGGTCTCAATCTTCATGGGGAATGCGCCAGCGGCTTCCGCGCTGCACCACGACGTGTCCATTGTTGCCCCTTCAGTGGATAGGACAGCGCAATGGCGACTAAGACTAAATAGACGCGTCTGATTCGTTGAAACGCTGAAATAAATTCACCGATTGGACGAAACTGCAACTGCTACATGAGACCACCTCTGGAGTCTTATCAACATGGCTACATTTTATTGCATCGTTCATGGCACTTGAAGTGCCTCGCTATCGCTCTCTTTGGCTTCGATTGATGCTACAGACTTCTGGAGGTCGCTGCAGAACCAGTCGTACCCGCAGTACGATACAATGGAGCCCCACAAGTGGTTGGGCAGGAGCTCGTCGCGATGAGACGCGAGCAGCAGTAGCTTGACGCACTCCCGGAACGCCGCCGGGTAGTCCTTGTGATATGCCTCACTCCAAACGCGAACCGCCTTGACTAGCTGGAACTCCAAGATACCGCGCTCAGCTTGACTTGCGCGCGCGTCGAGATTGTTCCCCAGTGCTCGCAGCTCCGAGTTCTGCCATGTGCCTTGCAACCCGGAGCGGAACGGAGTGCCGAAGTAGATGTACGTGTGCTTGTTGCCGTGCATCTCGTACTGCAGCAGGTAGTTCAAGCCGCTACGCGTCCACATGCCAGCAAGCGGACACTCCTGGGTGAATGGCAGCTCTCGAGACGTGCCGGACATCATGCCGTTCTCCTGCAATGCGATGTTCACGGCACACTCGTAGACGAACGCGTTCTCGGCGATGGTGATGCCTCGCAGCTCATAGCGTCCAGGCGTCAACGGGTGCAGTGGGCTGTGCAACGGCTCCAGTCTGTGTGCTACTGGCGTCAACACGAAGTCCTGAGCGTGATTCAGATCCTCTCCGACTTCTGAAAACCTCCCTGACATGCCATGTTCGCTCGACAGGTGCGCAATGCACTTGACGATCTGCGACCACATTCCCTGCGCTCCACGTCCCCATTGCACGATCTTAAAGTGCACCACATAGCAAACGGGCTGAGCATCGTCAGTCTCTCCTTCAGGTGGCATCTCCACTAGCGCTCGTCCATCGTACGCAAGCAGCTTGGCCGGAGTCTCTTCTTCCTCCGCTTCCGGTTCATCAGGTTGCTCACCCTCTTGAACTGCATTCTCTTCCTCAATAACCTCTGTAATTCTCAGATTTTCTTCTTCCTCCTCCACATCGTCGATATCCTCAATGGTTCCGCGAACGCCGGGATCCTGGTCGATTGCAATCGCGTCTACTTGACTGGCCGCGCACAAAGGCTTGACGTCGACGTGGAGGCTGCTGTCGCTGTGGACTCTGAAGGTGAAGCGGTGCTCTTCGCGCAAGAACGAGAAGTTGCCCGCGCACTCAAAGACCTCCACCACCTCTGGGTTGCTCGCCATCGTTCTAGCCGTCGTCATGGGCACGAGCAGCGCTACGCTCGAGTTTTTTCGCCTCGTTCTTGGGTGACAGGCATTGTTGCTCCGGTGCTGTCTCATTGGTTGGAAGCAAGCAGTAGGATTGGTGGAAAATAGGACTCTCCCGAAATGGCTACATGCTGCACCACGTCGCAGATTTTCGCTGCTGCAAGATATCGATGCGCACGAAGGGACGCACAGCGGCGACTCGCGGCGACCGTTGCTGGAGAGCCACATGGGATCTTTCGCGTAGCGTCGAACGCCGAGCACCGCTCCGTCGGTTCACTTCCGTACACTGCACCAAGCACACAGCTCTCCGATCGCTGCAACAGCTCCAGCAAGACAGGTTTCGCCCCTCTGACCATGTTGGGCGCGTCCAAGGTGGCGCTCTTCTGCGTGAGCGCAATGGCGCTGCTGCTTGGAGATGTGAACGCCTACTGCCCCAACGGATGCAACGCGCAGGGAACCTGCGGCAAGAACGACAAGTGCACGTGCTACGAGCGACAGGATCAGGCCGACTCCACGATCAAGTACCCCGCGTTCAAGGGCGCCGACTGCTCAATGAGAACGTGTCCGTTCGGTGACGCGTGGGTCCAAGTGCCCACGGCCACGAACACAGCTCACAGCTTGGTCGAGTGCTCGAACCGTGGCATGTGCGACTACGGCACAGGCCACTGCACGTGCTTCCCAGGCTACGAAGGCAAGGCGTGCGAGCGAACGGAGTGCCCCAACAATTGTAACGACCACGGAATCTGCCTCACTCTTGCAGCGATCATCGCCGGAAATCCTTCTAGGACTGTGCCCTCCGCCAACCCTATTGCTGCATACGCTGCTTGGGACGGTATCAAGCACATGGGCTGCTACTGCGACCAAGGCTACCGCGGGCCAGACTGCTCTCTCAAGGAGTGCCCCAGCGGCGACGATGTTCTGCTTGCTCATGGTAAAACTCAGGGACGCGACTGCGGCGGCCGTGGCAAGTGCAACTACGAGTCAGGCGAGTGCGAGTGCTTCCCGGGCTACTACGGCACTTCCTGCTCGTACCAGACGACTGTCAACTAAGGACCAGAAAGCGCAGCAACAGACAGCCGGGAAACTTCGACTATCGAGCTCAACCTGTAGCAGATCAGCCCCCACTCGTCACTGCAGCTCTAACTCCTCGTCGAATACTCCCTTTCACCACCGTCAATCCATATCACTCCACCCATTCCACACAGCAAAAAACAACCTCCAAACACAGCGGGTCGGTATAAAAGATGTTGTGTATGTTGTGTGTGTGTATGTACGTACGCTCTTCCCCTCCGCTCTATTCCTTGTGTCTACTCGATGATGAGCTCGTCGATGCTCCAGTCCTCGAACGAGTTGTCCGGCAGGTACCGGCGGATGATGATGGGGATCTTGCGCTCGCGCAGCTCCTTCATGGCGATCTTGAGCGGGTCCGTCTCGCCCTCAATGTCCACCATGACCGGCGCGTTCATGGAGATCTGCAGCGCGCGCGTGCCCAGCACTCGGGCGCGCTCGTACTTGGTCATGTAGCGGGTGGTGATGCGGTGCGCATTCGGCTGCTTGTGGGACTCGTCCAGCACCTGCACCTTCTCCTCGTTGCCGTTGTCGTCGCCTCCTTCGTACACGTCGTCGGCCGGGACCTCCTCCTCCAGCTCCTCCTCCGGGACCTCCTCGTCCTCCATGCCGGCGTGGCCCGCGTCGTCGTACTCCATGTCGTCCATCTTGGCTGCTTCAGTCTATTTCGCCAACTAAAGCCTGGCGTCGCTTCCACCCAAGTCTGGGGAGGTAATTACAGCCAATGGCAGCAAACCGTCTGGTAACATCATTTTCAGCGAATCACCGTCCATTACCATTTCAACCACTCACAAGTCACATTTCCTAATACACGAAGACACCAGCGAGCACAGCATGGCCGACCCGGACGACGAGTTTGCGCGCTTCGAGGCGGAGATCCAGTCGCTGGAGGCGCAGACCCAGGCCTCGGAAGATGTAGCCAAGAGCAACCCTCAGGATGAATCTCAACCCCCAGCGAAGAAAGCCAAGCCCTCTAGCGCCGGATTGGCGGCCCCACCCAAGCCCGTCGTGGTCGCGGCCAAGCCCAAGATCTACATGGCCCCGCCGCGTCCTGCGCCCGTGAAGAAGCCGCAGCCAATTGAATCGTCGACTGACGGCACAATTGCAGCCAATGACGGGCGGCCGAAGATGCTCAACACGCTGGAGGACGTGGCGGCGCACCGAGGAGCTCTCAGCGGTTTCCCAGTGGGCACAACGGGGGAACATGCAGCTGCCACTGCTGCGTCCAGGACGGGGGCGACGTACAGGCCCATGCAGCCTCGAGTGGACATGGAGACGGGTTGCGTGCTGCCCATGGAGGAGCAGGAGATGATGAACAGGCAGCAGAGTGTGTACGAGTACGACCCCAAGAGGACGGCGGCCAGCATCGCAGCGGGTCCTCAAGGACGCGACGGAGCTGGGAAGAAGCAGAAGAGGCACCTGCGCCTTGCAGGTGGACAGGTGTGGGAGGACCCGACGCTCGAGGACTGGCCGGACAACGACTTCCGTCTGTTCTGTGGAGACCTGGGCAATGAAGTCAGCGACGAGCTGCTCGCGCACAGCTTCTCCAAGTACGCGTCGTTCCAGCGCGCGCGCGTGGTGCGGGACAAGCTCACGCACAAGTCGCGCGGCTACGGCTTCGTGAGCTTCACGGACCCGTTCGACTGCGCCAAGGCGCTGCGCGAGATGAACGGCAAGTACATTGGCAACCGCCCCGTGAAGCTCAGCAAGAGCAAGTGGCAGGATCGCAACATCGACGTTGCCAAGAAGAAGATGCGCAAGCGCAAGCGTGACAAGCACCACTTGTTCAATTGATGCGGCGCTATAGACAAATGATAAGACACACAACAAGTTGCAAACCTTGGCGTGTTCAATAAGTAGCGTAAGTTAGTTAACTTAGTGTTTTAGTTTCTGTCTAGTTGCAGACGGATAGGCTCTAATGGCGACTGCATCGCCTTGTACTCGGGGCTCGGCATGTTGTTTACTGCCTTGTTGCCAGCAGCGGCCTTCGGTGAGAGCTCGACGGACACTTCAATGGGAGCGTCGTCGTTGCCGGCGTAGAAGCTTTCGTGAAGTGGGTGGGTCTTGGGGTTGTACACTATGCAGAGCACGAGTGTGAACGAGTTGAGCGCGATGAAGAGGATGTTGGGCCCGATGATGATCCAGTTGGACGTGAGGATGCCGTAGGTGAACCACATGACGTTGTTGGTCAGACTGGCCGCCACCATGTGCGCGTTGATGAATACGGCGGACTTGTGCTTGAGCACTTGGAACAGCTTCTCCATGGGCGCCGCGTACAGGCAGACGGAGGTCGCGTCACCGATGTAGCCCATAGTCTTACCCACCTCTGCTCGCGTTTGACCGGTGTAGCCGAGACCGCCGACGATAGCGTAGGTCGAAAGAACGATGTAAACTGTTGCTGCCACTGCCAGTACCCGAGCCACATAGCGACGCTCAGTGGTGTACCGCCAGTAGACTGCAATGTAGCTGAGTGCAGCGAGGTCGCCGAAGATGAAGCAGCCGAACACCGGGAAGTAGTTGGCCGAGAGATAGCCGTACATCATCCAGACGTGCGAGTTGATGAGCAGCATGACGAGAGGGAGGACGGACGCGACGCCCACGTGCTTCTGCTTGTGGATCTGCCTCATGAGGATCGAGGGGCTGCAGGCCAAGGCCAATGCACCGAAGGCGGCGAGTATCCGGACGAAGAGGAGCACTGCGCTGTCGACCATGGCGACGGTGGAAGGACTTGACTTACTTGACTTGGTGTGATAAAGGTGTTGGGGGGCACTTGGGTGCTCGAAGGCAAATTGCAAACTGAAGTTTTCTAGAAAATCAATTGCTCAATTGCTCAATTACCGGGGCCGTGACGGCCAGCCAGGGACGAGTCAAGTTCAGTTTGCGTGCTTTACAACGGCGAGGCGTGGTCTGTCTCATCTCATCCTCGGCGTTGAGCTTCATTACAACGAAATGTTTGGATGCAGTGCGCGAAATTCGACTGGTCTTCGACCGAGTTGCCTCTTCCCTGCACACCGAAAGTCAAATCGGTGCAAGAAGCAGCAAAATGTTCGTCCTTGGCGCGGTGACAACGAAGGCGTCATGGGTGTCGAGCTCCGAAGGCGTGGATGGTCAGCGCCAGCATGCGCTGCTGGGACCTGCAGAATTTGCGTGCTTCAAGTGTTTCGACAGCTAATGTATATCCGAATATAGGCAATTTACTAAAAACGTAAATGGCCGTGAACTCCGTTCCTGACGTAGTTATCTATGGTTGGCATTTCGGCAGACCGCTCTCAAGCTGGCGCAGGAATACAGTACCAAGCTCACCTACTGTAGCTGCGGATAATACTGTGCCGGTGGTTGGCCCAAAGTTTTCCAGGCTCAATTTGGCTCTCAGCCTCAGACCGCCCCAGCATAAATACGTTCGAACAGCACCGTGTAGGCCCAAACCTTTGTGGCAGCATTTTGATTGACGCAGCGTCCTAATCCGTTGCGTTTAGTTCAGTAGTTCTCATCCTCGGTAGCTTGCTCTCACCGTAACTTTGTTTAGTTACATGTACTCCGAGCACTGTATTGTACTTTCACATGATTTATGCTATTTTACAATTCTTTATCCGCGAGCGCCAACGCAATGTCTTCCTCCTTGCTGGCTATTTCCTCCCGCAGGGCAAGGCGCTTAGCTCGTAGCTCTTCCATTTTGTCACGGACATCTCGGATCTTTGCATTATTCAGCTCGATGTTGTCTTCGAGTCGTGCGAGCACCTCAGGTAGGATTGTCGTGACCATTTCCTTGGTTCGCAGCCACTTGACGCGCTCTCCTTCACTCAAGAGACGCTCAACACCAGTAGCAGACTCGGCGGATACATTATGCTCAAGGCTCCGCAGCATTTCTTCGCAGTCTTCGAGTCGCCGCACAATTTCATCGTGCTGCTGGTTGCATTTCTGCCTCGTATAGTCCAGCAGCTCCAACGATGACCCCAGTTCAGCCTCCTGCAGCACGATGGTCTCCATCTGATGCATCAAGTTGTCACGCGACACTCGCGACGACGCCAGACGCTCGCCACGCTGACAGTCGCGACTCATTCTCTGTCGATAGCTGAGCGTCGATGATATACCGTCAGTATCCACTGGCTGCAAGGGCTGCTGTAACTCCATCCACTTCTCGTCTTGAGGAACCACCAGACATCCCTTCATCTTCTTCATCCTTTGAAGAGCAAGACAACAACTCCTTGCTGCAGCTTCGTTCGGTATTTATACACTGTAGCCATGATGCATCGTAAACGTAGCCATCCCCAAAAGTTGAAGTTACGTTCTGCCACACCATTTTCGAGTTTGACTACCGGCTCACCTTACACCAGCTTCACACCGACTACCCGGTCGTCAAGGCTCACTTCCACCCGTCCTGGCAACGATGTCTTGGCCAACAGACTCTAACCTCCAGCCAAACCGCGCGCATCATGACGGAGGCGAAGGACCCGCATCCGCTGCCCCAGGCCAAGGAGCTGGAGCTGCTGACGCCGCCGCCGGCTGCGCCCGTTGGAGGCGGCC
>JAIKVE010000077.1:0-33454 GCA_024679115.1 Phytophthora pistaciae | reverse complement strand
CCGTCAGGTTCTCCCCCGTCCCCAAATGCGTCAATAAAGGCCGCGGCGGCGTCGATCACGTCCACGGTCGCCGCGTTGTAGAATGTTCGACCGAATTGACGCAGGTTACGGAGAGCTTCGACTAGCTCCGAGTAGGACGGGGAGCTGGTCGCCGCTTGCAGGCCGTTCTTTCGGGAGAAGTCACTCATGTTCACAATCGTCGTCGTGTCGTCCAGCATCATATTCGCCGTGTATTGGGCGAAGTGAGTCACAGAGAGCCCACGAACGTGGAATCCGAAATCGTAAGCGCCACGTAACACGGGGGGCGTCCGCCGGAAATTGACATCACGAGCCTGTTGAGCATATTCGAGCACACATTGCGCATCCTTACCTTTATTGTCCGGGTGAGCGATCGCGTCGTGAATCTGCTTCTCGTACGCTGTCGGCCGGAAGGTCGTGGTCGAACGTCTGCGCGCGTCGTCGGCAACATCGAGCATGGCGGGCAGGGTGTCATCCTGCCCAGCCGCGGGGCGAGTGGACGACAGAGGCCGGTTTTGTAGTAGTACATCTTGGAGGTCGTCGTCGTCCGAGTTCCTGCCCAGCCGCGGGGCGAGTGGACGACAGAGGCCGGTTTTGTAGTAGTACATCTTGGAGGTCGTCGTCGTCCGAGGTGGTGGGTGGGACGAAATCCTCCACGTCGGACTCGTCGCTCGGGAGATCGTGGAGTTCTTGGGCAATCTTCTGACGAGTCGTCTGCCTAGTGGCGGGGGGCGAGGACGCCCTACGCTTACTGCGCTGGGCCGGTACCTGGTCACCGTCTTGGCGGGCAGGAGGTGCAAACATAGACACCCCCTTCTTTGCTTTCTTGCGGAGGGCACAGTCGATGATGTGCTGTCGGGGCACTGAAACGAGGGCCAACGTGTCAGGTCGTATGACGGTTCACGCATGCAGTCGGATCGTAAGGGGTCGACAGGGAGTTCTTCACTTTGGCCGGCACGCCGCGGTTTTTGGTGCACGATGCCAGTATTCCGTCCATGATTTCGACCAGTTCGACCGCGTTGACGGTCGCGGCGTTCTTGCCGGCAGTGGGCTGGAGTGCGTAGTTAATCCTATTTCGACCAGTTCGACCGCGTTGACGGTCGCGGCGTTCTTGCCGGCAGTGGGCTGGAGTGCGTAGTTAATCCAGTCGACCTTGATGACGTTGGACAGCTGCTCGAGGGCGACTTTGCAGGTGCCGCTGGCATGTTGCACGTGGAGCCAGGCCACCGCGCCGGCCATGCGGTACCCCGTGACCAGCCCAAAGTCCCACTGGTCCATGGTCGGTCCGTCGGGCTGGATAAAGGCGATTGGGTGACCGACGTAGGTGCCGGGCCACAGCGCACGCTCCTCATCAGGGACAAGACGGCGTTTCAGCACCGCAATGTCAATTTCCTCGTCGAGGTCTTCGTCATCTGAGTCAGGTTCAATGAGCGCGACCTTGGCTAGTTCTCCCTCTAGGCTTGTCACGCGCACGTAGCGGAACTCGGTCAGCGTGTTCGCTTGGGCGGGTCTAGTTCTCCCTCTAGGCTTGTCACGCGCACGTAGCGGAACTCGGTCAGCGTGTTCGCTTGGGCGGGCCCCACGAACGCGACAGAGCCAACAGCAATCGTAGCCTCGGGCATTGGTCAGCGGGTCGAGAGAGATGAAGTTGGTGCAGCTTCGAGCGAACGACGAAAATCGAAAGTGAGAAGCCTCTAGGCCGGAATGCTGCCTACCTACTCTAGTCTAGATACTTCGATCAGTCGGTGGGTAGTCGTGCTCCGTCAGTCAAGGTCGGATACTTGCCGTCTGGAAACCCTGATATCCTTCCAGGATATCTCGCATAGCTCGAAAAGTATCTTGTCGCCTAGATCTGCTAAAAGTAATACCAGCAACAAAATATCGCGCACACGGTCAAAACAGAAGCATGGACTTCTACGTCTAACCACAGCACCTTCCGCCACGGAGCGGCGGCGCTCGGCTAGTGTTTGTCAAACAGAATGGAAAGTCACTCAATCCACCACTGTCTAATGGAATGACTTTCCCATCGGTACTGTACCTAGAATACGGTACGTAATGTATTGTAGTATGTACGGTATATGTACATGTCCGATCACCAGAGAGACCACATCGTCAAGCCAGATACCGTCTGCTTGAGTATTTCTGCCGATGGGTTCGACGCGGAATTTTTCCTCTATAATATTTTTGTGCTTAGTGGGAAACTAACTGCGTGCTATCCTCCAACAATCGTTAGCATCTATCATCAACCTGAATCCGGGATGCAAAACAGGTTTTGCTCTTTCCCAGCAAACCTATGGCTTCCACTGGAAGTTCCAGCTCTTAGCTGTTTCGCTCTTGTCAGCGAAGAATCTTCATTTTGTGATTCGTCCCCCAGCACTCAAGCCCCCATCGAGCGTTTCGAGAAGGGAAACCCACAGCGAGCCATGCGTATGTTGCTGTGGTTGCTGCTCGTGACTCTCGTCACCTTGCTCACCTCTGCCGATGGTTTGAGCACCACCAATTCCGACAAGAAGCAGGTCTCGCAGCTCGACTCCCGCAAGGCTGTGGCTTCGCGTGTGCTCGCTGCGGACTACGAGCTCACCAACGACCAGCGGTCTCTGAGAGGCAAGAGCGAGGAGACGGAGGCCGGTACTGAGGACGAAGAGCGCACTCAGCAGATTTTCGTCAAGTTCAGGGGATCGCTGGATCGACTGAAGGAGAGACTCCGCAACGGGAACCCTTTTTCGACTGTGAACATTGAGAAGCGGTACCAGAAGTTGGCTGAAGGAGGGAGAACACCCGACTTCTACTTAAAAGAGTACGAAGGTGCGGCGTGGCAAGTAAGGAGTTGGAAGAAGAGGTCCTACCAGAAGTACTTGGAGTGGTACACGACGAAGTACGATCCGAGCTGGGTCTCGAAGATTCAAAAAAAAAAATGAGGCGCCTGCGAGGTGCTAACTTAGCACTGCTGAGGCTGGTTCTTCACACGTGCATGTACCTGAGAAGTTCTGGCTGGAGGCTGGGTAGGAAAGGAAGCACACCAATCTCTATGAAAACTAAACTTGTCCGAGTTCTAAACGTCCTCCTTGTTGCCTTTGTGCGCGCCAGTGTTGTTCATGCAATCCAACTACCGGTTCGCCAACTTACTCTGCTTATGGATTTGCCAGCATTTCGTGGTTTTGCAACCACGATATCTAATTGACGTCGGATGATTTTTAAATAATCGATGAATGATGATCGAGGATCGAACACGCGTTCATGATTCAGGAGCCAGTACTGTACTGTATTCCTGGCCCAGGAATAACAAGTTAATCAACTTCAATTTCTTCATTCGTGACTCAGGAGGTCCCCGAAATTTATTTCAGATTGTTTCGGGTCGCACAGGTAATAAAACTAACTCACTACAGGTAATAGCAATAACGCACAACAGATAATAAAACTACACAAACTGTTTCTCCTCTAACGTCGAAGCTGTCTTATCCTACGGTTATCTATGATTGTCGCTGTGGTACTTGTTCTGCTGCTCGTGCCCTACGTATACCTTATTGCGCGATGCGCGCCCTGCATCATTACCACCAGTTCCAAGCCTTCCATTCCAATAACCAGCCGAACAGATTGGAGCGATTCCACACCTTCTTACTCTCTTACAAGGGGGCTCAGACGACCAAAAGGCGATTACAATGGATAATCTGACGCTTCTTGACGGCAACGGTGAGAGTATGTGCGCGCAAGAGTGATTCCCCACCTCATCTTTCACCTGAAATCGGAACGACGCAGCCAGAGCGAAAGCGTCGCGTACGCTCTCTCGGCGCTTGTGGAGCATAACGACGAGGTCGCCGCTGAAATTGTTGCAGCTGGTGCTATTGCACCCCTATAGACATGTGAGCCTGCTCGTTCAGAGCTTGCAGCAGGCACACACTATCGACCTGGGCAAGTTAATGAGCGCGGCCTAAGCTGCTTGAGAGCCGAATCGCACCGACGCTTGTTGGGACCCGGAAACCCGCACAACGGGCAGTGTAATGGCCGGGATGACACAAGGTTTGGGTGGGAACTTGCGAAACCGAGTAAAGTTTCACGTTTTTCTCCATTGAGCTCGTCCAGTTTAAGTTCTTTGGCTCGGTAGCACCATATATTCACACACCAAACATGCTCACGTACGAGGTGTTTCTGCATTTCCCCGGGCTAGTAAACTGGGTTGTCTCTCAGTTTGCCACGAACCTCTCGGCACCTGAAGCTTTTCCTACATAGCTCGCGGTGGTGCATGCATGGCGTGGCTCCAAAGAACGCAGAGGCCATCTGCCGTCAGAACAAACACCATGAATCACGCACCGGACAGCCTTTGTCTTTGGAATCCACCGCTCCCGCCACAAGTGTCGTCGTGAGGAGGCCTTGCTTGCTTGTGAGCGCCGTGCCATCTCTAACCCGGTCAAGGGCTCGATCGTTGCAACCGAGGTCCTTGCATCTTCGACACCGACGCCCCAAACGTGAGGGACGGGAATTTTCGCCCCGCGAGCTTTTGAAAGTTTTGAGCCCGTTTATCGCGCAGATTCGGATGTTGAAGAGCGAAAGTTTATTAATGCGAGAAACTTAAGCCCTCGAAAGCAAGTCAGTTCTACCTACATACATGTACCTACACAACACCAGCTCTCCTCTAGTGCACGAAGCCACAGCCATCCACCTCAGTGTGCTCAGTAATCTTGTTGCCGCATCATCGGCCCCGTAATCCAGCATCTTCATAATCCGGCCCCGTAAGCAAAGTGCCCCGCAATCAGAGCCAGTTGAGCTGATAACACCTGCAGCTGCAACACCATGACAGTTTAGTAAATGGACAAATTTTGGGTGGCCTTTTAATCTTTTTCCCTTTATATTATCTTATACAGCGCGCGGAGTCTTAAATTAAGCAGCAACCTTTTCTCTCCGACTACAAAGTAACCTTTCATCATACCATCGGGGTCACACTCGCTCATTCGATACTCTTCCTGATTTTCAACGAGTCCCGTCAGTATCCGTGCACGGCAGTGACAACTATCAAAATGCGGCCACAGTTGTATACTGAAGTAGTAAGAAGAAGGAACGATTGAGCCACTTGTTGGACTTCTATCTGGCACTGATGGGCAAAAAAAGTTTGTAGCTCTGGCGCTGTGAAGCTTCGCCAAGGAGAGCAACGCCAACCGCCAGGGCTGGCACTATCAAGCTGCTTGCGGGTTTTCTGGCTGCTCTCACATCGTCCGTGAATTGGCGATCGCTCCTCTTGTGGCCCTTTTGCGGAGGAATTTAGCCCAATTGTATACAATTAGCCTTTTGGCGTTACCCTTTGGTGTTACATCACGACAAAGAGAATGCTTTAAATGCTGAATCCTCTCGAATAATGACTTTTCGAGAGCCGTGCACGTGTACTGCGAATTTCGGTAGGTGTATACTTGCCGACCTCGTTTAGGCCCCAGTTTTTCTCCCCATAAAATTCTGGCCTACTACGATGGCTTTCAGTTCCGCCAGGAGAACTGTACTTGTAGCAGCATTTACCGTTGATTTTCCCCTTGAAAATAGGCGACCGTCGATTATACATGTAATACCAGTAGGTATACTCGTACTACGGATTATATAGGGTAGGTTAGTTGAGTTGACTGTAATCAATACCATACTGTACCGACCTACAAAGTAAGCTTTGTTCTTTCAAATGCCTAAGCTACATCCACCAGCGCTCATCATTTCGAGATTCACCGCCTTACCACGCAGGCTCTTTAGAGATCGAGCGTTTCGAGAAGGGAAACCCACAGCGAGCCATGCGTATGTTGCTGTGGTTGCTGCTCGTGACTCTCGTCACCTTGCTCACCTCTGCCGATGGTTTGAGCACCACCAATTCCGACAAGAAGCAAGTCTCGATGCTCGACTCCGGTAACGCTGTGACGTCACGTGTGCTCGCTGCGAACTACGAGGTCACCAACGACCAGCGGTCTCTGAGAGGCAAGAGCGAGGAGATCGAGGCCGATACAGAGGGCGAAGAGCGCACTCCGCAGATTTTCGTCAAGTTCAGGGGATCGCTCGAGAGACTGAAGGAGAGACTCCGCAACGGGAACCCTTTTTCGACTGTGAACATTGAGAAGCGGTACCAGAAGTTGGCTGAAGGAGGGAGAACACCCGACTTCTACTTAAAAGAGTACGAAGGCGCGGCGTGGCAATTAAGGAGTTGGAAGAAGAGGTCCTACCAGAAGTACTTGGAGTGGTACACAACGAAGTACGACAAGAACTGGGTCTCGGAGAGCGCAAAATGAGGCGCCTGCAAGATGCTACGGTTGGTTACAAGTACATGTACTCGAGAAGTTCATGCTTGAGGAATCGGGTAGGAAAGGAAGGATAACAATACCGGTCTCTATGAACAGAACATGTTCTAGTTTAAACTTTCCCCTTGTTGCGTTTGTGCAGGTAACATCGCGCCGGTTTTGCCTCTATCATGCAAGCCAAACACGCCAGCTCACTCTGCTTGTGTATTGCCGGCGTATCGTGGTTGCAAGCTTGCCGTAACTCTTTTCGGAAGATTTAGATTACATCGAAGTTTCATGTTTGATGATCGAACACGCCTTCGTGACCCAGGAGATCGCCGAAATGTATTTCAGAGCTTGTTTTGAGGCGTACAGGTGATAAAACTAACTCACTACACGTAATAAAACTAACGCACTACAGGTTATAAGACTAGAAAAACTGTTTCTCCTCTAACGTCGAAGCTATCTTATCCTGTGAATCTATTATTGTCGCTATGGTGCTTGTTCTTCCGCTGCACGTGGCCTGCGTATACCTTATTGCACGATGCAGGCACTTGCATCATTACTGAACCCGCGCCACCATTTGCAAGTCCTCCATCCCAATAATCAGCCGTCTACTGTAGACTATGGACCCTGAATGCAGCGCAGCCTCAATAAAAACTGCTGCCGGTTTGAAGAAGAAGATTGATGTGTGTCACGAAGCTCGCCAAAGCGCAACGAAAGTCAGCTCACCGCAACGCGATATCTTCACGACAAGAAAGTTGTGTAGATGCGCATTCGACACTGAAGCAACCCGCTCAGCATGACGAGACCAGTTCTTCACACGTCGACGCGCTATCCGCCCAAGAATTAAGTGGTGTAGTGGGTCACCGTGAGCTCCATGCAAGGGTAGCCGAAGCGAAGGACGTTTTCAGTGCAGAAAAGATCGACATCCAAAAACTCGTTTGCCAGCTGAAGCCGCGGAAGGATAACCTGATGGACCCCTGCGTTCGTGCGTTGTGGAGTGCGTGCATCGGTAGCAAGCCCATCCGCGCTGGTCTGGCACAGCTTGGAGCGATTCCACACCTTGTCAATCTCTTACGAGAGGGCTCGGACGACCAAAAGGAGATCACAATGATGTTCTGACGCTTCTTGCCAATGACGGCAACAGCGAGAGTATTGCGCGCGTTGGAGCAATTCCTCTCCTCGTCGTTCACTTGAAATCGGACCGACGCAGCCTGAAGGAAAGCGCCGCGTACGCTCTCTCAGCGCTTGTGGAGCATAACGACGAGATGGCCGGTGAACTTGTTCTTGCTGGCGCTATTGCACATCTTGTTGCACTTTTCCAGTCCAGATTCGACTATGGAGTGTACGCCCTAGCGAAATTCGCAAGCCTCAGCGCAGCCAACGCTGGTGCAATAGCGGATGAAGGGGCAATTGCTCCGTTGGTTCTTCTGTTGAAACGCGGAACAGATGAACAGCAGAAAGCAGCAGCACTCGGGCTGCAACATTTAGCTTCCAGCAGCGACGAGAAAAGGATGGAAATTGATCGAGAAATAGGGAGCGCATCGCTCCTAACGCCTTCTCAACACGCGGATGTGGAGAATTGCAGACTGTGGGCTTCACAGATTGCGCGAAAATCTGCCGGCATGAAAGCCCTGAAGCCAAATTTAAGATACAATGCTCGGCGAAAGTTCTCGAGCAACGACAGCCTGGGCTGATAGGGATAAACTAACAAGAAAATGCACTTTTACTGCCTACCTCATAATGTCGACAACTTACTGTACATGTTTGCACTGTACTAACCAAAACCTATTTTCATATGTGTCATCACTGCCCTTACAACCGTCGAAGATGCTGCTCACATCGTAGACCATTCCAACTCCTACAGACCTTACTCAGTAACATTATCCGGTTCTAGGGAATGTTTTGTAGGAAACTGTACTAAGAGTAGAACAGGTCTCTAACTAATTCTCACACAGTGCACTTGGTCTTATTAATAAATAGCTTCATAAGACCTTAAGCTCCTACCGGTATCAACAAACTAAGACCCACCTCACCTTTCATCTTGTCGAAAACCTTGGGCAGTTTCTTCCGGTCTCGTCCTCTGCAGCATGTACCTTGAGCTCTTACCACGCAGATATTGTTCGAGCTCAGGATCACAGGCGCGCCCTTCAATAACCATTCCGAATTTCGATCAAGCCCTGTCAGTCTCAGTCAGCACCAAGACTCCGTTTGTTGAACCCCGCTCCAGCCTGACGATGGATACTCGACTCAAGCAACTTGCAGAAAATGCGTCCGAGAAACTTGAAGAGGCTTTCGCGTCGACGGTCACGTTTTGCTGCGACCTGAAAGAGAACGCGACAGTTCACCACTACGTCGTTCGTCTGGACGACGTCTTCGAGAAAGACAAGGCGTCGGCAGCCAGGGAGCTGGGAAATCTTGCCAAGGACAGCAGCAAGGCCCGTGCCGAAGTGACGACCAGCGGCGGTTGCTGCGCACTGCTGCGGCTGCTGCGTTCCGGCGATGACGAAGGGAAGCAATGGGCAGCTTACGCGCTCGCCTACGCAGCACTCGACAACGAACAAAATGCAGCTACAATCGCTGAAGATGGTGCTATCGAGCCGCTCGTGGGGCTTCTCTCAGGCACTGACGGGCAGAAGGAATATGCAGCTCTGGCGCTGTGGAGTCTCTCCAAGGACAACCGCGTCAACCGTGACGCAGTCGTCAAGGCTGGCGCCATCAAACCGCTCGTTGCTCTTCTTCAAGACGGGAACGACAGTCGAATGGAAAGCGCTTCGAATGTACTGGGAAGCCTCGCGACGGGTTCGGACACCAACTGCTCTGAGATCGTTCGTGAAGGAGCGATCACTCCGCTTGTGGCTCTTTTGCGGAGAGATTCGCCCACATTGACAGAATCTGCGGTGTGCACGTTGTGGCGAGTTGTGGAGAGCAACAAGTCGTGTGCAGCTGAGATCGTCGCTGCTGGAGCGATTCCGCTTCTCGGTGCTCTCCTCCGCGGCGATAGCAAGCACTGGCCCATGAAACTTCTTGCTGCTGTGTCGGGCAACATCGATGCAAACTCCGCCGAAATTGTCCGCACCACTGCGATTGCTCCATCGATCGAGCTTCTCCAGTCCGGAACTGACGAAGAGAAGGAAGCTGCCGCAGAGCTGCTCGCTTCTGTCGCTGGTGGCAGCGCTCTCATGCGTACGGACATTTCAAGTGCCGGTGCCATCCCGATTTTCGTCGGATTAGTTCGTGAAGGAACGGAGCGTCAGAAGGAATACGCCGTGCGTGCGCTAGCGAATCTAGCCATCGACAACGACGCAAACGGCTCTGAGATCGCACACGAAGATGTGGTCGTACTGGTGGTGGGGTTGCTGAGTTCCGGAACGGAAGGACAGCAGGAAGCTGCCGCACGGTTCGTGCAGAGTCTTGCCAAGGATAACCCCTCCAAGTGTGCCGTGATTGTTGAGCACGGAGCTATTGCTCCGCTTGTGTCGCTGGTCCGCCACGGAACCGACCAGCAGAAAAGTTCCGCTGCTCTTGCTCTCGGGAGTCTGGCGGAGAAGAACGAAGCCAACAGCTTGGAGATTGCGCGTCAAGAAGCCATCAAGCCGCTCGTGGAGCTGGGCAAATCAGGCTCTGAAGACCTGAAGAGTAGCGCTGGGTACGCTCTTCGGAGTCTCGCCGGCAGCAACAGCAAGCTTCGAGCTGACATTACTCGTGAAGGAGGAAAGGCGTCGCTAATGGTAGTGAAACCTGGATCGGATGAGCAGAAGGAGGGGTCGGCGAAGATGGCGGAAAAGCGCTCGAGCTCCAAGTTGCTCAAGTCTCGGAGTTTCAGCCAACGGATTCGTGCAATTTTCTCTAGCAAGGCGTAAGGAGAGTGACCTTGACAGCGGATGAAGTGGCGGCATAAGTATCTATCAATAATGTATCGTACTCTCCTTTCTTCTTCTTCTTCTCTTCTCCTCTTTTAACTGAACTAATAGGCAGTCGCTACTATAGTTGAGAGAAGCGTTGCACCGCCAGCCAGTAGCAGGATTCGTCCAGCAGCACAGGTTTCTTCTGTTGCTTCTGCTGTCCTGATCCTTTCCCTGTTCGCACTGCGATGGCACTCGAGTGATCCCCATCACCACGCGATCTCTTCTCTCTTGTGTTGGGCATATCATCGGTCTCCTCAAGTCGTCGCTTGAGCGACCGCAATGCGGACAGCTTGGAGACGTTTACTGCAGACTCCCGTGGTCTCTTTCTTGCGGTCGCAGTGGCCTCGATCGCGGCGCTTTCTTGAGTTTTCTCTGGCGTCTTGCATTCACCTTCTTCTTTTTCCGTATCGGGGGCAGCGACCAACCTCGCACGGGTCCGCGGCAACTTGACCTCGCGCTTGTTCAGCCAGGAGACGTAGGCGCTGGTCGTCATTTCAACGACGGTTCAAATTTGGAGCTCGTTTTTCCCGCCAAACGAGAAACTATTTAAAGTCATGCACATGCTCTTGTGAAGGCTCTCTCTACAAGGACAACTTCAACGTTTCCTGTGATATGATTGGTCAGCAGAATTATCGTGCTGTTTCATGAGCCGCTCTGTGATAATATTGGGAGTGGCGACTTCCACCTATTTATTCTTAGACGCTATGTATCGCTGTGAGCCTGGTCGGGGGTTCTATTACTGTTTGAGCAACGTCAGTCGCTCAACATCACGCTACCATCTTCGTTCTCTCTCTCTCTACCCGACAGCATGAGCTTCATCCTCGACCTGGTGATCCCCGGGGCGGGGGTGGTGGTGGACGTGCTGTCGTCCATCCTGGATCTCTGCTCCGAAGTAACCGAAGGCCAGGGAGAATGCAAGAAGCTGCACGATCGGCTCAAGACCATCTTCGACGAGTTGTCGAGAATGGAGGAGAATGGTCAACTGCCCTCAAGTGAGCCGGTGGACAAGTACAAGAAGGTGCTGGCCGAGTACCTGCACTACTTGCAGCACTACCGCGAGCAGAAGCTGGTGAATCGGCTTATCGAGCATCGGACCATGGTGGACGAACTCGCGCCCATCTACGAGGAGATCGACAACCTCTTCAGGATGCTGAACCTAGCCACGACCGCCAGTTTGATGGAGTGGAAGCACGAGTGGAAAGCGGACCGACAAGTGAGTCAGGAGATGATGGTGGCCATATTCGCCAACACCCAAGCTCTACTCGAAAAGTTTCAGACGCAAGGACAGCGAGATGACGTGTTGCAGCCACAGCCGGGTGCTCTACCGTGCAATGGTCAGTCACTAAGCACCACCAATGTGGTTGCGGATCTCTTGAGCAAGCTCACTGGTGGAGATCCTGCGGACTGGGAACGGACGACGTTTCTTCTTGTTCAAGCCTGCGTTGATGAAGACAGCCGCTTGCTGCTGTACAAGTTCAATGGCGTGCAAGTTCTTACGAGTCTGGTGCGAAACGGACGCACATATTTCACGAAGGTGTTAGCATTGGAGTGTCTGGCTTGGTCGGCTGTTGCCGACTCGCAGTTGACTGAAGTGGAGTTGAGCGCGCTTCGAGATTGTGTTGGAGATGCTGCATCGGAAGAGATGACCAAGTTGTGGACATGTTGCGAAGCGGAACAGAAAGTGAAAAGACTGAAGCGGTGATCCGGTGCGCATGCATTGCTGCTGCAGGACATGCGGACGAGCAGACGACTCCTAAAGCCGCAATTGACTTGATCGCGCTATTGAAGCATGGAACGGATGCGCAAAAGTTGTGGGCGGCGGAAGCGATAAGGAATTTCTGTGCGAAGAAGGAATCGAGTCACGCCGATTTCGTAAACCATGATGTTATCGGGCCGCTCACCGCTCTTCTCTTGGTTGGGACGAAGGAGCAGAAGCATCGAGCAGCGTACGCACTGGGCCACCTTACTGCAAACAATCCGCACGCAAGCACGCTGCTTGCCGGAAAAGGCGTAAGCTTGCCACTGATGGAGCTTTTCCGAACGGGATCCGAGGTGCAAAAACACTCGTCACTCTACCTGCTTGGGGTCCTCTCTGCTAACACCAGCGCGATCTGTGCGGATATCGTACGCGAAGGAATTGTCGGATTACTTGTTGCATTTTTACGCGAGGAAACCAATTCACTCACGAGTTACGTCGTCTGCATTCTGGGAAATTTAGCCGCTGAAAGCGCCACAAACTCCGTGGCGATTGCACGGAAAGGCGCTGTAGCGCCGCTTGTCAGCCTCCTACAGTCTGGAAGTGACGGTCAAAAGGTGTTTGCCGCGCGCGCACTCGCGAAACTCGCCAGTAAAAGCGTCGAAATTTGTGGGGAGATTGCTCGTGAGGGAGTGATCGGTCCGTTCGTTGCTCTGCTAGGAGCTGGTAATGAAGAGCAGGCGTGTTATGCAGCGGATGCAATTGGAAGTATCGCCCTGAACAGCGAGGCGAATTCTGCCGAGCTGGTAAAAGCAGGAGTTATCGCGCCACTTACTTCGCTCCTTCGTGTGACATCAAATGACCACAAGTTATTCGCTGTGCGGGCGCTGGCAAATATTGTCGAGGCGGACAAGAAGCATGCATCCGATATCACGCGTGAAGGTGCTATTGCTCCACTTACGTCTCTTCTTCGGGATGGCACCGAAACCCAGAAACAGTATGCCGCGCGTGTTATAGGAAAACTGGCAGAAGATGACCTTGCAACCAGCGCAGAAATTGCTCATGAAGGAGCGATTCCACCCCTTGTTGCACTATTGCAACTTGGCACTGATGAGCAGAAGTACAGTGCGGCATTCGCACTGGGGAATCTCGCAAACGAAAGCAACGTCCGTTGTGGTGAGATACTGCGTGAAGGAGTTGTTCCGTCCCTCGTTGCGCTGCTGAAGAAGAGAAGTGACGATCAAACGAGTCACGCTGTGTTTGCACTGTGGAGTATGATTAACGTCAGCCAAGAAGCTGCGGCCGAGGCCATAAAAGCCGGAGTAATCCCTGATCTGATGGCTATCCTACGTTGTAATAACAAGAAAAGCAAGGCTTGGGCAAGGACGACCATCAAGATTCTTGCGTACAACCAGACCAATTATGCTGCTGAAGTTGCGCGTGAAGGGGGGATCGTGCAGTTCGTCTCGCTTCTTAACTCGGAAGATGACGAAGAGAAGGAAGATGCAGCTCATGTTCTGGGATATCTCGCCAATAGCAAGGCAAACCGCGATGATATCGCTCGCGAAGGCGCGATCAAACCTCTTGTAGCGCTTGTGCGGAGTGGAACAGAGAAGCAAAAGGGCTTTTCGGTGAGAACGCTAGGGTATTTGGCCTACGAGAACGAAGCGAATAGCGTCAAGATTGCACAGGAGGGGGCGATTGCACCACTGGTAGCATTACTTCGTACCGGGACTGACGATCACAAGGGATTCTCGTCCTACACCTTGATGCAACTTGCTCTAAACAACGAGGCCAACGGTGACAAGATCGTGGCCGAGGGTGCTGTCGCTCCGCTGATTGAGTTGCTGAGTACGGGGGCAGACGCTCAAAAGAAAGACGCTGCTTGTACACTAGGGAGCATTATTAACGTCACGGACGAGAAAGACGGCGGCGGAAAAGAGAGTGGTGACCCGATTTCGCTGCTACTGGGGCTCCTGCAGTGTGGGAACGAAGGAGAAAAAGAGAGTGCGGCATATGCCCTCGGAAGTATTGCAAGTCGCAACACTGCAAACGCCACCCGCGTCGCGGAAGCAGGGGCTATCAAACCTCTCAGTGCGCTCTTGCCGGGTGGAACAGAGGAGCAGAAGCATTGCGCCGCCTACGCCTTGGGGATGCTCGCGAACAACAACCACGAAAACTGCATTGCGATTGCGCGAGCGGGAGCTATCCCCCCACTCATCGCGCTGCTGAGGTCTGGGTCGGATGGCCAAAAGGAGAGTGCTAGCTATGCGATCTGGAGACTTGCGAGTGGATATGATGAAAACGTTGCTGAAATTGTACGTTCGGGGGCTATTACACCTCTCGTTGCAGTTTTGCAAGATGGCAGCGACGAACACGCCATTATCCGGTCGTTGAGAACACTTTGTATACTTGCCCACCACAACGAGACCAATTCCGCTGGAATCGCGCGTGAAGGAGCAATCAAGAGGCTGGTTGAGCTCCTTCAAACCGGAACAGAAGAGCAAAAGGAAGCTGCCAGTCGAACGCTAGGCTGCCTTGCAAGCAGCAACGCGCCAAACCAACTAGAGATTGCTCGCGAGGGAGCCATCCCGCCATTAGTCCGGTTTCTACAAGTTGGAACTTCTGAGCAGAAGGATGCTGCGGCTGATGCATTGGGGTATCTTGCCATGGGTAACGACGAAATCCGCTCTCAGATTTCTGGCGCAGGTGCGATTGCGCCTTTGGTTGCACTCTTACGCACGGGAAATGAAGACCAAAAGGCAAACGCCGAGAGTGCACTCGGGAACTTGATCAGCTTCAACAGCGCATGTACGAACTCGGCTGATATCGCGCGTGAGGGAGGTATCACTCCGTTCGTTGAGCTTCTGGAGTCGGGGACCGCGTACGAAAAGCGCTTGGCTGCTCACGTTATTGGCCACCTTGCCAACACCAACGCTGCAAACGCGGCCAAGATTACTCGAAAAGGAGCTATTCCGCTTCTTCTAAGTCTTTTACGAGATGCACACAGAAATTTCAAGTGCTGGGGCGATATCACTGCTCGCAGATCTGGTGAAGAGGGGAAACGACTGCCAGAAAGAGAACGCTGTACATGCACTGGCAAACCTGATCAGCTACAAGGACACCAACTCAGCAGCGATCGCCCGAGAAGGAGCAATCGGGGCGTTTATTACGCTGCTTCAAGACGGATCGGACGAGCAAAAGCGATTGGCAGCTGGCGTGCTTGGACATCTTGCCAACACCAACGCTACTAACCGCGCCAAAATTGCTCGTGAAGGAGCCATCCCGCTGCTTGTGGCATTTCTTCGAGATGGAACCGACGACCAAAAGCAGTGGGCGGCCTATGCTTTGGGAGCTATCGCCAAAGATAACGAAGCTAACCGCACCGCGACAGCGAAAGAAGGCGCCATCTCCTCGCTAACCACGCTGTTGCGTGCTGGAACTGCTGCGCAACAGCAATGGGCAGCTTACGCGTTGGGCTCTCTCGCCAAGAACAATAAAGCCAACGCGGCTGACATTGTGAAGGAGGGGACTATTGCGCAGTTGATTGGCTTTGTGGAGTCTGGAACCGACGGTCAAATGGAATGTGCTGCTCGAGCGTTGGGACTATTTGCAGTGGAGAACGAGGAAAATCAAACCTTGATCGCGACCGAAGGAGCGATTGTACCGCTTGTTGCGCTATTGCGAGAAGGAGCCGACGATGCCAAAGAGGCTGCGGTCGATGCACTGATGTTTTTGGTGACAAATCATGAAAAGAATTGCGCTGAAATCGTTCGTGAAGGCGCGATTCCACCACTCGTCAAGATCCTCGAAGCTGGAACGGACGGTCAAAAAGAGAGCGCTACGAAGCTGCTGATCAAACTTGCCAGAACCAACAATTCATACCGCACGTCGATCGCAAAGGACAAAGCGATTGCACCGCTTGTTGCCCTCACTAAGGATGGAACCGACGAGCTGAAATGCGACGCAGCAACAGCTCTAGGAAGTGTCGCGTACGGTCACGACGCGAACCGCGTTGAGATCGCTCAGAAAGGGGGTATCGCTCCGCTCATTACCCTCGTTCAAGGTGGAACCGATGACCAGAAGTCCCAGGCAGCGCTCGCGAGTGACAACGACGTGAACCGCGCTCAGATCGCTCGTGAAGGAGGCGTACCCCCTCTTGTGGCGTTATTGAAAACTGGAACGGATGAGCAGAAATCCCACGCCGCCTTGGTTTTGGGCAATCTCGGGAGCGACAACCAAGCGAACCGCGTCGAAATCGGTCGCGAAGGAGGAGTCGCCCCCCTCGTCGCCCTCGTGAAAAGCGGAACTGATGATCAGAAATGTTATGCGGCACTTGCGCTGGGGAATTTGGCAAGCCAGAACGACGCCAATCGAGCGGAAATCGCGAAGGAAGGAGGGAAAGCGTCGCTGATGGTTCTCGCTCGATCCGGATCGGATGACCAGAAGCAGTGGGCGCAGAAGGCCGTCAAGAAACTTTCCAGCCCGGAAGTGCTCAAGTCCAAACTGCGACTGCAGCTACGAAACTTGCTTTCATAACGTTAGGACTCAGATTGCCCGTTCTTAATTTAAAATTTAGAACCATTCAGATCCATATTACCCCCTATATATAGTAATTGTTCCTTCCAGGCTAGAATATACTCACATACAAATTCTAAGACGACGTAGCACTAAGAAACACCAGTTCCATGGCGACGTCCGCGTACCAGTCGTGGCTCAAGAAGCGCGAGTTCAAGGCGCCGCGGCCGCCGCCCAGCCCTTCGTCTGGTCCGTCAGCTGGCCGTGAGCTCCCTCCGCCCAAAGAATCGGCGCCAGACGCCGCGAAGTCGCAGCAAGAGCAGCGACGTCCGTCTCCTGCCAAGTCCGGCTCGTCCCGCGCCGTCTCCGCCGTGGAGCGGACCACAGTGGCCGTGAAGCACGTCGCTAGACCGTCTGCAGTGGGGAAGCGGCCTCGGAGCTGGCTCAGCAGCCGCGAGGAAGCAGCAGGACGGCAAGATGGAGCTAAAGTTGCTACAAGACAGGGGAAAGCTAAAGTTGCGGAAACTTCATTTGCTGGATGTAAGGTTGCTGCAAGACAGGATGCTGCGCGGAAGCGGCCGTGGAGCTGGAAGAGCAGTGAGGAAGATGTGGAGACCACCAAGAAGAGACGGATAAGTGGGCAGGAGCAGGTGATGAAGGAGACGGCGCTGAAGCTGGCCAGTGCCTCGAAGGTGCTGAGGCTTTCGTCGGCTAAACGGGAGCTGGAGCGGGCTGTGTGGAGTGGGAGGGTGGACACGGACGCTAAAGTTACTGCAAAGGTCACTGCAGAGGTGAAGAAAGTGGGAATCATGGGGCTGCAGAGGGAAACGGAGGGGGTGGTGAAAAGGAAACGGGCAACATTGGAGCAGAGTGATGAAATTCGTGACACGACGACCAAGAGACTGAGGTTTGATGTGGAGGACCAGGAGAGCGAAGAGGAGGGAAAAGAAGGCGGATTGCCGCCGAAAAGCCCGATGCAGAAGAAGCCGCGGAAGATGCGCACGGCGATGCTGGATGAGAGTCAGTACTGGATGGCGGTGGACAGGTTCTCGCACTTGACCTAGTTGCTGGAGCCTCGAGGGGGACGCGAGAACAGTTGTGCGCTATGAAGTTATGGGGTGATTGACGATATGGACGTCTGGGTGACTCAGTGAGTCGGTAACGAATCATTTTGGCTGGTAGGGGGGGGGGGGATAATTTAAGAGAAGCAATCCCGGCATCCTCTTTTTACTATGGTTTATCAAAGCCGATACCTTCGTCGTTGAAGTCGGTCGCTGAAGCCAAGTAAATCTCCTGCTACTTCAGTAAACCTCCTATTATTTGAGCTGGTGTGTCCAAGCGCGGTGGAAGTCTACGAATAGACACACAAAGGAAACTCCTGCGAAACCACCGCTCCCCCTAAGAAGGCGATTGCGGTACCAAGCAACCAGAGTTGTTCTTCCCAACGCGCAAGCCCCAACCAAGCCGCCCTACACACGTTCCAATCAGCTAGCGGCTGGTAGTAGCGTCTGCAATGAGCGGGCTGCTTGATCTGGCTGTGCCTGGGGCGGGCTCAGCAGTCGACGTGCTGCTCAAGATCGTGCAGCTCGGCAACGAGATGAGGGAGGTCCAGCAGTCGTGCAAGAGGCTTCACGGCAGGTTGGAAGTTGTGTTCAATGAGCTCAAGATGATGGAGGAAAAGGGACAGCAGCCTCAGAGTTCCGCGGTGGACAAGTATGCGGACGTCCTGGCCAAGAGCTTGCAGTGCTTGGAGCACTATCGTGCCAAGAAGCTGGTGTTCCGCTTGATTGGATATCGACGGATGATGGGGAAAATCTACCAGATTAACGAAGACGTCGACATGTTCTTCCGCGTATTCAATCTCGCCAGTACTGCTGCCGTTATGGACTGGAAGCAACAGTATGAAGCGGACCAACGAGCTCAGAGAGAGTTCATAGCTTCTATGGTGCGAGACTCCAAACTGATCCTACAAGAATTGAAGACACCTACCCGACAGACGGAATTCTCTACGCGACTCGATACGAGCTAGAGAAGCAACCGGATGATGAAACGAAGCATATACTCTGCTCGATGGAGACTACTGTCATGCGTGTGTCCACGGCAGCGGTGAAGAAACTTCCTCAATGGTATTTACCTGCTGATGTTATCGAGTTTGAGCCGGAGGCGTTTGCTTGCGGGTCGTTTGCTTCTGTGCATCGGGGCAAGTGGGGATATGGTACCAAAGTGGTCGTGAAGCGTTTTCTTGTCGATGGCATGGCGGTCGACGAACGGACCAAGCGCAAGATCGAAGCGGAAATGAACCTGTGGTACCAGTTTAAGCACCCTAACGTCATTCAGATGTTTGGCGGCTCGCACGTGAGCTCTCCTCCGTTCATTGTTTGCGAAGATGCGACTCACGGAGACCTGTGCTCCTTTCTCGCCGAATCGGAGACAACAAGAGATGCATGTGGCAGCTCTTGTACCAGGCAGCTCTTGGACTTGACTACATTCACCAGATGAAAGTAGTGCACGGGGATCTCAAGCTCAACAACATCTTAGTGGGCTCGGACGGTATGGCAAAACTTTCAGACTTTGGCCTCAGTACGATTCGAACTTGCTCGACGCTCTCAAAGCCATCGGGTAGTTTAGAAGATAGTGCGGGTGCTTTGCGATGGAGAGCTCCAGAATGTTTGACGAAGGAGCCAACGTTCGCATCGGATGTATACTCTCTGGCGATGTGCATTCTTGAAGCCGTGACTGATCAAGTTCCGTTTGGTAGATTGGACGACGAAGCTGTGCGCGAGAATCTCCGGAATGATAATATTCCTGTGCGCCCCGAAGGAATGAGTGATGAATCGTGGGAACTCGTGGTAGCGATGACACGCACAGATCCAGCGAAGCGCATGCCCCTCGCACAGGTGATCGCGAAGATGAATAGCTTCAACGAGACTGAGCTGGAGGTCCAAGCTGCAACAAGGCGATGCAGTTTTTGCGATTCAGAAATAGTTTGGGGGTCCCTCACGTGCGCAAAATGTGCAGCACAGGCACCACCTTCAATCGACGGGGCGATGACTGCGACTCGTTTGTCTGACGTGACCATTGCTGGAGTCCAGAACTTGGTTCAGACGGCGCACCGGAAACGCTTTTACGACTCTCACTACATAAATTGACGCTGGTAACCCTGAAGGAATCGAACGCGCGATGCTGGTGCTTCTTCAACAATGTGTCGATGAAGAGCAACGCGAGCTTGTGCGCATCGAAGACGGGATTGAAATTATCACTGGTCTGGTGAGGAACGGATGCACATACTTCACTCAACTATATGCTCTGGAGTACCTGAAGTGGTTTGCGCTCGGTGCAAACAGGGTGAACCTTGACGACCTACGACAGTTCATTAAGGAAGCCTCGAAATCAGAGCTGAGGATGGTGACTTCCGCGCTCCATGGCACATGCAGTAATGAGCAAAAAGAAGAAGCAGTAGTTCGATGTGCGTGCATGGCACTACAAGGAAAAGACGACTTTTTTTTTTTAATACGAAAAGCTGGAGCAGTTGGTCCGTTGGTTTCCTTATTGAAAACGGGAAATGACACGATGAAGCTGTGGGCTGCTGAAGCTGTGAGAAACCTCATCATAGATGACAACTGGAATCGAGAGGAGATGGCAAAATCCGGTGCAATCGACCCGCTGATTGCGCTGTTGGTAGCTGGAACAGAGCCACAAAAGTGTGTAGCAGCGTTTACCTTGGGGAATCTAGCAATAAACGATGTTGCCAGGGATGAGATCGCACGAAAAGGAGCGATTACGCCGTTGGTGACACTTGTGCGTTCAGGAAGCGACTCACAGAAGTACGCAGCTGTTCAAGCATTGGGAAATATGGGCTCGTCGAATTTACTACATGATGGATACGGGACGGAGATTACACGCAAAGGCGGAATCGCACCGATTGTTGCGCTGTTAAGAAGTGGAGCTGATGTTCTGAGGGAGGCCGCTGCGTACGCTTTAGGTTACCTTGCGTACAGCAACGACGCAGAAGAAGCTATGGTTGAGGAAGGAGCCATTGCGCTGCTTGTAGGACTCCTGAAAGAGGGGACAGACGAGCAAAAGTATTTAGCCGCCAAGACATTGCGAGTTCTTGCAAACTACGACCCTACCTGTAGCAACATTATTCGTGAGGGAGCTATTCCGGCATTAATCTCGCTTCTACGAGGAGGGACGGATGAGCAGACACAAGGTGCTTCCTACGCGCTAAGATTCCTCGCCACTTCGGATGAAAACCGAGCGGCCATTGCCCTTGCGGGTGCAATTCCACCTCTAATCGCGCTTTTCCGCAGCGGATCCAACGAAGACAAGGAAGGTGTTGTGCGTGCATTGTTGAGCCTCGCTGAAGACAACGACGAGAACCGTATTGCGATTGGAAATGAACGAGCTATCCCCCTACTCGTCGAGCTTCTTGGAAGTGGATCGGATACACTCAAGCGTCACGCGGCGACTCTGCTTGCAAGTTTATCTCGTGTTGAACAAAACCTGGAGGAAATCGTTCGAGAACGAGGCATTTCGCCGCTTATCTCCCACCTGGAAGCTGGAACAGAAGATCAAAAGCGTTTGGTAGCTCATGCGCTTGGGGATGTTCACGTGGAAGAAATTGCAAGCGAGCCTGTCATAGTGAGCGAGAGCCCTATATCACCTCTGGTCGCGCTACTTCGAACAGGGACAGACGAACAAAAACGTTATGCTGCGACTGAGCTAGGGAAACGAGCCTGCGATCCGGGCGGACGAGCTGAGATTGGACTAAATGACGCGATCCAACCCCTCATGAGTCTTTTACAAGGGGGGAGAGAAGAGAACCAGCGTTTGGCGTTGTTTGCCCTATCGAAGCTTGCCATCGGGTTCTTTAGCCGGAGTGAAATTGTGAACTGTGGGGGCATCCCTATTTTCGTGAGGTTCCTGCGAAATGGAACAGACGAGCAGAAGCAATATGCTGCCAGTGCTCTGGGGTATCTGCCCGAGCTAAGTGACGAAAGTCGCAGGCTCATTGCGAGCGAAGGTGCTATCGCACCACTTATCACTTTACTGCGAAGTGGAACTGACGCCCAAAAGGACGGAGCTGTGCATGCATTGGCAAATCTTACTAGAAGCAGCCCGGGAAATTGTACCGAGATCGCGCAACAGGGGACTATCCCGTACCTGATCCCACTGCTTCAAACTGGAACGGATGCAGGGAAGCGCTTGGCGGCCCTCGCACTAGGAAATCTTGCACTGGCTGAGGAAAACCATGCGGAAATTATTCGTGAAGGAGCGATCGCGCCTCTCGTCGGTATCTTACGAGCTGACGTTGACGAACCGAAGAAATGTGCCGCATACGTGCTAGGAAATATTGCGGTTAATGCTACGAACCGCGTTGAGATTGCTCGTGAAGGAGCCATCCAGCCATTGACTGCGCTTCTTCAGGACGGTTCTTCAAACGAGTTAAAGCGCTATGCCGTCTTGGCATTGGCCAATCTTGCCGACGGCAACGATGCCAATTGTGTTGCGATCGTCCGTGCTGAAGCTATTCCGTCCCTGCTCGCTCTTCTATCCGAAGGAACAAAGGAGCAGAAGGACGAAGCAGTGCGGTTATTTGTCCACCTTTCTTGCGTTGGAAAAGTCGGTGCGGAGGTTATCGGTAAGGGAGGAATTCCACCTCTCGTAACGCTTCTACGAGCTGGATCAGAGGACCAAAAAGAAGCTGCAGCACGTGCACTGGGGAATCTCGCACACGGCAGCGAAGCGAACGCGAAGGAAATCGCGCGTATAGGGGCGATTCCGCACCTCATTACACTACTTCGAACTGGAACACAAGACCAAAAACGCTATGCTGCATTTGCGTTGGGGAATCTGGCACGCACGGATGCCATCAGAGGCGAGATTTTGAGCAAAGAAGCTCTCAAGCCTCTTGTTGCACTACTGCGAGATGGAACCGATGCGCAGAGCTGTGTTGCGGCACTTGCAGTGGGGAATCTCGCTGATAGCAGTGGAGCCAATCATGCTGAAATCGCGCGGGAAGGAGTTCTCGCAATACTCGTGACGCTGGTGCGCGACGGAACTTCTGAGCAGAAACGATGTGCCGCTGGCGCGTTGGCGGTGCTGTCGAGAAACAATGAATCAAACCGTGCCGAGATTAAGGGAGAGGCGCCATCCCGCCGCTGATGGAGCTTATTAGAAGTGGCACAGATTCCCAAAAGGAGCTGGCAAAGTCGGCATTGGGGAACTTGAACGCTGGTGGCTGCTGCGTTCTATTGTGATCCAAATAGTCGGGAAAATGGCAACGAGAGGAATACATTCAAACGCTTCTAGAAGTGTCAGTGTTGGACTTATATTGGGCTTGCTGGAGTTGTCGTCAGTTATGCTTTGCAGCCATATCGGACCGAGTTCTGTCATCCCTGGCAATGGTTCGTTCCTGCATGTGACCCAATCCTGTCACTAGCTAGAATCGCTAAATTCTTCCAATGTGTCTGATCATACAGGGAACCAGAAACAAGCGTCATCTTTGCTATTCATGGCAAAACTTTGGCAGTGCTTGCAGCGCTAAATAGGTGGGTGTCGGTTCTTTTACAACGCTATCCTCATCTTCTGAGTAGTTGATGTTCAACATTGCACGAGATCCACAGGATTTTCCGGTTCTGTAGATCATGAAAGACGGTCATTTTCCTGTTCGCTCACTACTGTTCAAGCCTTCAAGAAACCTTCGCGTCGTCTTCCAAGTATAGGCACTCTGCTCGATTCAAAGGCCCCCGGGTCGGGCTCCCTGTCGAAGATCCTGCAGTATGGTGACGACATGAAAGAGGTCCGCAAAGCATGCGTGAGACTGCACCGTCGACTGGAACATGTCCTCAACGCGATAGAGAAAAAGGAAGTCAGCGACCAAGCCCCCCAAGGTGAAGCGCTTGTCATAGTTCTGGCCAAATGCGTGAGCTGCTTCGAAGCCTACCACGACAAGCGTCTAGTACAACGTCTTCCCAAGTTCCAGGCGCTGAAGGACGACTTACGCGCGATCAACGAAGACATCGACAGGCTCTACACCGTGCTCAACGCGAATCCACCTGCTGCGATAGCAGAATGGAAGCAGCAGTGGGAAGCTGACAGACGCGCTCAACAGGAAGTCATGGAGCCTATCGTTCTGCTCAATCGACTGGCAGTCGAGCCGATCTGTCAAGGTCTGGATCAGGAGGGAGAGGTTCAACTGGAAGCTGAATCCAAGAGCTGCGGCGCTTGCAACGCTTCGATTCCAGGTGAGCAACGCGTGTGCTCTAGCTGCGGCACCTACGTGTTTGACATCTTGGGCTCAAGTCTAGCCGCGTCTGAGAAGAAGACGGACAGCGACAACCCTGTGGTGGATTCCGAGACCAACAATCCTGAGAAGGACGACTCGGAGAGTCCGGAGAGCACGCAGGAAGATATCACGCATCTCTTGGAGCACGTGAGAACTGGGAATGAAGATGAGAAGCGAGTGGCAACGGAAGAACTCGCCAAACTCGTCGTCAGCCACGACGAGATCCGTGCCCATATCGTGGAAGAGGGCATCCTTCCCCCACTGGTTCACCTTCTTCGCACCGGAACAGACCGACAGAAGTCATGGGCCACGAATGCGTTGGTTGAAGTGGCAGCTATGAACGACGGTACTCGTGCTGCAGTAGCCCGTGAAGGGGCCATCCCTCCCTTGGTCGCACTCGTGCGAGACGGCACAGAGGAGCAGAAGCGCTTGGCAACCAACGTCTTGGCGCATCTTTCGTCCAGCAACGACGCCGTCAGAGTCGAGATCGTTCGTGAAGGTGCCATCCCGCCGTTGACAACACTGGTACAGACCGGGACCGACGCGCAGAAGCAGTCGGCTGCGAATGTATTGGCGCATCTGGCTAGCAGGAACTTGGCCTTCAAAGCTGACATCGCTAAGCAAGGAGTGATCGCACCGCTCGTCAGTCTGGTTCGTACCGGGACAGACGGACAGAAGATCTGGAGCGCTCATGCCCTGATGAACTTGGCATATCGAAACGATGCCAACCGAGCGGAGATTTTACGCCACGGAGCAAAGGCCCCTCTGATGATGCTCGTGCGCTCGGGTACAGCGGAGCAGAAGGTCTGGGCGTCGAAAGCCATGGACAAACTGTCCAGCACCAAGGCCATCAAGGCGAAGCTTCGTCTTGGCATCCGCAACTTCTTCACCGGTAAGTAAGCCCCCGATCGGAGTTAATGATGTGTGTGTATTTAGCAGTCCTTGACGCCAATGCTAAGTAGACAGCAAGACCAACATGTATTCAATAATGCAAAAAATCGCTATCCTACTCAGGTGTTCATGATCGAACCACCAAACGAAAATCCGGGGAAATGAGGGCTTTAGCGAACACGCACTCGACTTCGTTCAGGCTCCCAAGCAGGCGTAGCAGCGGTGTCAGCAGATCGGACTGAGCTAGCACACTCATTAGGCGGCAGCTCGCAGGATCCCACTCGAAGCGTGTGGTGCCGCACATGGCAATCGACTTTCCCAAGAGCTTCTGCACGAGTGAAGAGCCGAGAGGACTCTCCCGATCCTTCCAAACGCTTGGAAATACGTTGCGCAGCGTCCGCTCTGTGATGGTGAACGTGGTTTTCGTGGTGGCGACTACTGAGCTGGCCCCTCCCTTGTGCAAGCCTTGAAGCTCGAGCTTGAAGTCGTTGAGCCAGAAGGACGCGCGCCTCCAGCTGTAAATCACAGCACCTACACCTCGGCCTTCGTTGGAGACGACGTCACAGGTCAGCGTAGACCGTAAGAAGCTTAACTGATCGCTCGACTGCTCCATCACACCAACGGCGTCGGAGGAGGGCTGCTGCTGCTGCGTGGGTTTCTGCTCGAGGAGGCCGAACTCAAACAGTCGAAAGTACTCCGCCACTACACTCCACATATACGTGGAACCTGGAAGCGTTCGGGCTAGAACACGCTGCTGTTTCTCCTGCAGTTGGCTGATGTCCTTTCGTAGTCTGTAATTCTCCTCTTCGAGGTTGAACATCATGTCGCGCTGCTGCTTGCGGTATCGACGCTGTTTGTCCCGGCGCTCTCGTCGTTGTCTGGTTTGGTTGTTCAATGCAACCAAGGCGGCGACATTTATGTCGTGCTGACGTTGAGCCACCGGTATCAAGGCCTTGACTTTCGTTGCCCTTGTGATGCTGGTAAGCGGCTCGTGCTGCGTGACCTCGTGCAGGCCCGCATCCATGGCTAAAAGCTCAGAGTCGAGGTCCTGGTAAAGGTTTGTTTGACGGGCTTCAGCATTCCAGAAGGCTGGGAGTGGGGCAGGCTGGGGACGCCCGCCCTTGTCGTGTCACCTTGCATGGTGAGCTTCTTGGATCGTAGCTCGACGGTTCCGATCACCTCGTCACTCAGCAGCCAGCCGTGCAGCCGGTGGAGTATCGATGCATTCATCGTGTGGGGAGGTTGGCAGAATTTGGACTGAAGACGGTGCGCGGCAATCACGAGTCATACAGTATCACGACACACAATGAAGCGATAGCTCATAAGGTCCGGTAATCACGATTACAGCACAATCATACTATGATTCATACATGTCGTGTGCTCTTGGGCTCGCTAATTCAACGTCAAAGCCTGGAATAATCATTGAGAGAGAAGGTCCCAGGTATGTACTTCATGTAGACTTGGAGCGAAATGTTAAAATCTTTTCTCACCAAGCTTTAAAAAAGGGATGACGACCGTGTATGATACAAAAACGGATGGGAGCCTAGAGCAAATCAGTCAAATGATGAATGCCTCGTGTGGGTTTACTACAAAGCAAGCTGCGCTCACTGAGGCATTTAGCTACGAAAGCTATGGATAATGGAGTTATTAGAAGAAAAAGTGATGACACTCGCTTGCATTCAGTGGCTTCATCACTACGCGTTCAATAAAATACGCGTAAAAAAGCACTACCAAGTCATCCCTCTTCACTAGAGGGTAGCGCAATTCCGTCAAAGCAAACCACAAATGTCGAACAGAAACCTACCGATTAAGACATTAATACAAACAGTTGCTACGGATCTGCTGCGGCCGTCAGCGCGGACCAGCCAACACGAAACTCCAGCTCATGGAGCCAATACGCAACGCAGCCTAAACGGCAGCCGCACCACTTGAAGTTTGCCAGCCCCCGCAAGTCGTCAGCATAAAGGCCGCAGGTAGATCTTCAAGACTGTGCCCGATCCCCTGTGCTTTTATAGTAATAAGCAATCGCGGTTTGCAGGTTAAACTCTTTTTATCGAGAAGTGTCCACCCGTAAATGTCTAGACAGCAAGTAATTTGACAAATGCTATAGTGCAGTCCCCGAGTTCAGTCGTCGTGAAGCTCCCTAGTTTACTTGTCCGTTTTTCCTGGTAGTACTTCGATGACGATGTATCAACAGCTCAACCAGGATTAATCCTGGTAGTGCTACTCTGTCAGTACGGGAAGCCCAATACCGTACCTCACAGAAAGAATGGTTAACAGGTAGAATGCAAAAACCAGATTTTCGAACATTTCGTTTCGTTTCGTGGCTATTTCTTAACACAAAGAAAGCATATTCAAATCGCTGTTTAACATAACACGCGTTTGAGATTCGCCTTCCAAATATTAGACCAACAAGCCTTCGTGTGGAAGGTATAGTAAAGTTTTGGCCGCCTCGGACAGGACCCACAGCCTAATAACTAGTTTTTCCAAGAACAACTGCAAGACAACGAGGTTTACCAATTCCCCCTCTTGAACCAGACAGCTGAAATGCGTGAGTAGCTCATTTTCGAGCTGTTGAAATTACCGGAGCTGAATCTTAACATGAAGAATGCATATTGACCGTTCTGGTAAATGGTAACAAGAGTGCCAAACGCGCTATACCCACAGCAATCTTCCTGTGAGGTACGGTAACATATTATCTTACCAGGATAAGTAACATATTATCTTTCCGCATACCATGCACTAAAAAGACGAGATGATACCTTCAGAGCCGACTGAGAGTTCCACGAATAACCGGCTATCTTTATCATAGCAAAATTGTGTGCATCGACGTGGAAGACATTCCTTGCTTTAGCTAGCTGCTAGACCTCAAGAACTTCCACAACACAGCACTGGTTGGACCCTTGAACGGACCGAAGATGAGCGTCTTGCTGGACTTGGCCGTGCCAGGCTTGGGATCGGTGGTCGATGTTCTTCTCAAGATTGTCCAGATTGGGAAGGAGATGGCGGAGGTCCAGCACGCGTGCGCTCGCCTACATCATCGACTGGGGCTGACGTTCAACGAGCTAATCAGCATGGAAAGGAAAGGTCAGCTGCCTCAAAACGACATGCTGCACAGCTACGTGGGGATTCTAGCGCGAAGTCTCGGGTGTCTAGAGCACTACCGGTCCAAGAAGTTGGTTTACCGCCTCATCAAGCACCGACAGATGATGCACGAGCTTTTCGTGATAAATGAAGAGCTCGACGTGTTTTTCCGGATGTTTGCTCTAGCGACGACGGGTGCCATGATGGACTGGAAGCGGCAGTGGACGGCTGAAGAGCACGCACAGCAGCAACTGCTGTCTGTCACAGCGGACAACTCGGCGCTGATATTACGCGAGCTTCAAGACAGTCGAGCTCAAGCTGAAGCGCTATTGGCACTCAAGTATGAGCTAGAAAAGGGCAACCAACGACAAGACCGAGGAATGATCCAGGTCATGAGTTCCATGAAGAACCTCATCACCTAGGCGGCTAATGTGTCAGATGAAAAGCTTCCGCCGTGGTATCTCCCGTCGCATGAGGTAAAGTTTGAGTTTGACGAATCTGATAGCAGATTGAGTGGGTCTGTTTGTCCGGCCACGTGGGATGGAACGCATGTTGTCGTGAAGTTCTTCGTTGACGAGGACAAGGAGGCAATTGAGCGAGAAATGGACATGTGGCACCAGCTAAACCACCCAAACATTGTGAAAATGTTTGGAGCCTCACACGTTAGTTCTCCACCATTTATTGTTTGTGAGGATACGTTGAACGGGAATTTGTGCGAGTTTCTGGTCCGTTCCGAGCAACACAAACGTCAGATGTGGCGATTGCTGTACGAAGCTGCGCTCGGGCTGAAGTACCTTCACAAGAAGAATATCGTCCACGGTGACCTTAAACTCGCAAATATTTTTGTGGGTGATGATACGAAAGCTAAACTGGCGGAATTTGGTCTGAGTGGTGTGCAAAACACCTTCGCTCCATCGCAGATGACAGCGTATGCTAAGGCGACGGAGACTGCTTTGCGCTGGCGAGCGCCTGAGGGCATGAGGAAGGCTCCGACTTTCGCGTCTGACGTGTATTCTTTCGCAATGTGTATCATCGAAGCAGAGGCGAACGAGGTCCCTTTCGGCAGATTGGATGACGAATCCATACGCGAGCGTCTCAGGAACGGTAAACTTCCGGATCGACCTGATGAAATGACAGACGAAGTGTGGGAACTGGTGCTGGCCATGACCAGTGCGGATCCTGCAAAGCGCATGAGTCTCCAGCAAGTGATCGACAAACTAGCCACACTAAAAGCAGTCACCCCTGAAGTGCGGCCGGAAATGATCAACCTAAACGTAGGTGGACGTGGCCCAAGTGCCACTGCTGATCTTATGATCAAGCTCACCACTGGACTTGACGCGGAAAAGGAGCGCGTCCTCTTGCTGCTTCTCCAGAACTGCGTCGATGCGGGGCAACGCGAGATTATTTGCAACTTAAACGGTATCCAGCTCCTGACCGCACTTGTACGAAACGGGCGTACGTATTTCACGCAAGTATACGCTCTCGAGTGCTTGGCGTGGTTGGCGATCTCGGCTGAAAGAGTGTCCAAGCTAGAGCTGAGTGCGCTGCGAGATAGTATCCAAGATGTCCCCCAGCAGGAGCTTGACGCTATCGTAGACGCACTGAACCATGGCAACCATAAGGACAAAGAGAAGGCAGCGCTACGGTGCGCGTGTCGCGAACTTCAGAAGGCTGGGGTGATCGTGCCGCTCATCGGGTTACTTAAAAGCGGTGATGATTCGATTAAGCTGTGGGCAGCAAAGGCGCTGCGAAACCTCACTATCGGCGATGAGGCCTGTAGATCTGCGGTCGTGGACTGCGGAGGCATTGGACCTCTTCAAGCGCTTCTGATACTTGGTACGGATTCACAAAAATTGGTCGCGGCATCAGCTTTCGGGAACTTGGGTCTAAGTACCGAAGTTAGCGAAGCAATTGTTCGGAAAGGGGCGATCGCACCTCTTGTGGCTCTTGTGCGTTCGGGAAACGATTACCAAAAGTACGCGGCGGCGCAGGCTCTAGGGAATATCAGTAACGAGACCGATGCGTACAGTGCCGACATCATACGCAAGGGGGGTATTCCGGTGCTGGTTGAACTGTTACGCGATGGGAACCACTATCTTAAAGAATGCGCTGCATATGCATTGGCTCCAATTGCGTGCAGTGAGCACGTATCGAACGTTATTGTGAGTGAAGGTGCTGTTGCTCCACTTGGTGTGCTCATGCGCGAGGGCAGTGGCGTTCAAAGGCACAAAGCAGCGTTTGCGTTGGCGAAACTTGCCAGCGACAGTGACGAGCTTCGCGTGAAAGTTGGAGCGGAAAATCCGATCGAGGCACTGGTTGGGCTTCTGCAGAATGAAGACGATGGACATGTTTGTGAAGCTCTCACAGCTCTGAGGGAACTATCTCGCCGGAACGACAAGAATCGAGACTAAATAGTGCGCCATGGAGCCATCCCGTCGCTCATTTTGCTCATGAAAGGCGGAACCGACGAGCAGAAGGTGGGCGCGCTACGGACACTTGGAAACCTCGCTCGTGCGAATGATACCAATGGGGTAGAGATCGCTCGCGCGGGCGGCGTCGCTCCACTGGTAGAGATTCTTCGAAACGGAGCAGATGAAGAAAAAGAGCAAGCTGCCATTACACTGGGCATTCTTTCCAGCAACGATAACGACACCGTTCGTATCGAAATCGTGCGGGAGCGAGGCGTTCTGGCATTGCTCGAGCTGCTTCGTTCCGGAACGGAGGCGCAAAAGTGTGGAGCGTCTAGTGCGATCGCCAATCTCGCTCGGAATGAGGGAAACGGGATCGATATCGCACGTGACGGTGGAATTCCACTGCTGATTTCGCAGATTCGAGACGGAACCGATGAATTAAAGCACTTTGCAGCGTGCGCGTTGGGGATTCTTGCGTGTAATTCTGACGCAAATCGTATCGAGATTGCACGTGAAGGGGGGATTCGACTACTCGTGGACCTTCTTCGAACTGGTACGAATAACCAGATCTGTAACGCGGCGAACGCATTGGGAAATCTTGCAGCTAACAGCGCCAATGGGATCGAGATTGCTCGCGAGGGGGCTATTCCGCTGCTCATCTCACTTGTTCGAGTCGGAACGGACCTTCAGAAGTACTATGCTTCGCACGCCCTTGCTGGTCTGACATGTCATAGTGATGACCTGTGCGCTGAGATAGTCAACCATCGAGCGATTCCACTACTGGTCGACGTGGTTAAAACTGGCACTGACGAATCCAAGGAGGGCGCTTTGACTGCCTTAAACAACATTGCATACGAAAAAGGTTCAAACTGTGCTGACATTGAGCGCGAAGGAATTATCCCCGACCTTGTACAGCTTCTTTCTGGTGGAGTGGAAGAAAATAAGCGGTTGGCGATGCTTATACTCGGAAGTTTAGCTGAAGAGAGTGAGGAACATCGACAATTGATCGTGGAAAAAGGAGTCGGCCCTTTGATTCTTCCCTTATTGCGGTCAGGTAATAGTGGTATAAAGCAATGATGAGATGGAGCTAAGGGTGGGTTTGCATTTAGCAGGGTGAATATATCGTTAAGCGGGCAATCCACATTGCACTAAAGACGAGGGAGACACTTAAAATTTTGATGATAATGCTCGATCGACGAGCGTCTTGAGTGTAGTTCCGCAGAATAGTTTGGGGTTGACTTGCAACAGCTGGAGCCTCAGCGTGATCAAGTCTCGCCGATGACAAGGTACCTCTTGGTTGTAATTGTTGTAAGGAGGGACTGGGCCTCTCCAACGCGAGATCTGTCGTCTCGAAGCTTAGATCCTCGTCGATGTCCGTGCACCAGATGAGTCGTTCTTGACACTCGCACAAGCTGCGCGTGTTGGGGCGAGTATGGCCGCAGTCCTCGCAGAAGCGACAGTCCAGCTCAGGTTCGGCTGCGATGAACCGCGGGGTCTCGGGCTCGGGCTCGGGCTCAGCGGCCTCCATATCTATTTGCGTATATTAGCGAAATTGGTTCGAAAAGAAAATAGATTGCGTACAGATACAGATACATAAATAGTACGGTTTTGGTCACACTTATCTGGACAGTCTAAAATTGGTCTAGATTGCTTAGTTGGGCGAAGCCCCTTTATGGCGAGCTTGCTTGCAGCGTTTTCGGCGTCCCCGGTGTTACTTGGTTTTGCTTGAAGGACCTCGGATCTTTCGCGTCTCTTTCATTCTGCGATAGTGAAATGGGCTAGGGTCGGTCGCTAAAAAGAGGATGTGGGACCTGCGATCGGCCGTGGTGTCCCTCTTGGGTATGACTTTAAGAACATTTGCGAATATGAGACTACCTTTACAAACCACTTTTCTGTGGGAGTTCTTATTTCAAAATGTCCTTAAACACCCCCCAATCTGGGATGGGAAGCATACATAGGGTTAGCTAGAATTGACGCCACTGGATACGCAGATATTCGCGCAGGTTGAGACTGTTCTCACCTCAGCATTTATACTAGTACGTCACTGACTTTGTAAATCTTACTTGCAGTAATGCGCAAGGATGGGCTGAAGTGTCGGTCGAGGCATAAGTTCTGTGGGAGTTCTTATTTCAAAATGTCCTTAAACACCCCCCAATCTGGGATGGGAAGCATACATAGGGTTAGCTAGAATTGACGCCACTGGATACGCAGATATTCGCGCAGGTTGAGACTGTTCTCACCTCAGCATTTATACGTCACTGACTTTGTAAATCTTACTTGCAGTAATGCGCAAGGATGGGGCTGAAGTGTCGGTCGAGGCATAAGTCTGGGCTCGTTCGACGTCGCTCAGCACCTGGTGGGCGGCCGCTCCAAGCTCCCGCGCGAGACCAAGCAGACGTTCATGGTCACGGACTTGGGCTCGACCAACATTGAGATCAAGAGTCAGGAAGTCAATCGTACGCTGTGATTCCTAAAGCCCTGTGTCCTCTCTGTACTAATAATTATGCAACTGCAGGCCAGAACCTGACGGAGGTGGTCGTGGACTCGATTGATCACTACATTGCCAGCCTCTGCATCCAGCTCGCCAATGACCCGGACGCGATCCGTTAAGAGGCCAACCGCGTGTTGACGTCTGATGGCATCGCGGGGTGGGGTCGCCAGCGCGTAGTGAGAGCTTCACCATTGCCTCCGCAGCAATTGAGGGAATGGGAATTGAGGAGGGCGTGGGCGACCACTCGACCTTCGTCATGGGCAAGAATCTCCCTGCATTGCGTCTACGGTTGAAGCGGGTGAGTTCAATCGTGCGTAGATCTGGGAGTTCCAGTGCGTGGTTGAGCTCTGGGGCGGCGAGAAGGTCACTACGTTCCTTCGAGAACACGCACCCGATGGAGGACGAGGCGCTGCGAGCCAAGCGCATGTCGGTCAAGTTGCTCGCGAAGGGCACTCCGATCGGCCCGTAGAACTACATCATCCTCGCGAAGTGACCTTTAGAGATAAGAAGTTTCAAGGCCGACCTGTGGAAGCCTAGGATTCTTAAGTCGGACGGGCTCGCCGTGTGCTGCCATTGCGTCTGCAGCGCTGTTAGACTCGTCGACGAACTCGTCTTCGTCGTCAGCATCTAGCATTTGCAAAATAGTAACGCAAGTTCCCTGTTTTCGTGGAAATCTATCGGAGGCAGGGGTATGAATAAAAGAATTTTCAATATGAAAATTGTCAATAAATACTAGAGGTCCACCAAAGGTTTGTTGGAGAGGGGCTGTCCAAAGTGCACGGTGTGCACTGTTGGACTCGCCCCCATGCCCCGCTAAAAGGTAGCGAAGTTATTGCTGAAAGCGGAAACACACCGGGATCGTAGCTAAACTGTGACGTTGCACAGTAGAATGCTTCAACAGTTTAAA